>PVJH01028438.1:0-27334 GCA_004026705.1 Nesogale talazaci
TTTGTAATTTTTCCTTTCCCCTTCTCACTGACTCAGGTTATACGAAGATGTATAAAGATCATATCAAGAACAATCTAATCACCAAGTGGTCCCAAGAGCTCTTTACTAAGATTTATGAGCATTTTGAGCAGAAGGAACGGGACTGTTTGGAACTCCTTTTTGCACCTACACCCACTGGAGAACAGCCACGGACTGTGGTCATTATGGGAGCCCCCAAATTTGGGAAGACGACATTCCTGCTCAAGTTGATGATGGCCTGGGCAGTAGACGCTGTCTATCAGGACAAATTCTTGTATGTTTTCTACTTTTGCTGCCGGGAGGTGAAGGGCTTGACAGCCACGAGCTTGGTGGAGTTGATGTCCGGAGCCTGGCCTCGCTCTTCAGTACCGATAGCAGAAATCCTCTCTCAACCAGAGAAAGTCTTGTTCATCATTGACAGTTTTGAGCAGATGACATGTACTCTAAGTGAACGTGAGTCAGACCTATGCAGTGACTGGACGCTTCAGCAGCCGGGAGAGGTGATCCTGAGTAGTTTGATGAAAAAGAAGATGCTCCCAGAATCCTCCGTGCTCATTGCCACCACACGCCCAAGGAAACAGGACCTCTGGGCTCAACTGAAGTGCCCAGAAATGATAAAGCTCATGGGATTTGATGAGAATGACAGAAAGCTGTTCTTTGCTTCTTTCTTTCAAGACCGAAAGCGAACCACAGAAGCCTTCAGCATCATTAAAGAAAACAATCAGCTCTTCAGCATGTGCAAAATCCCCGTCCTCTGCTGGGTGGTGTGTACGTGTCTGAAGCAGGAAATGGAGAGGGGCAGAGATCCGGCACTGACCTGTCACAGCGTCACCTCTGTGTACTCTTCTTTCATCTTGAACTCATTTGCACCCAAGGGAGTCTCCCGGCCACCTCCACACAGCCATGCCAGAATAAAGAGTCTGTGCTCCCTAGCCGTGGAAGGCATGTGGACAAACACTGTGGAATTCAGTGAGGAGGACCTCAGGAGGAACGGCTTGGTTGAAAGTGACATCTCTGCCTTGCTGGACTTGAAACTACTTCAGAAGTGCAAGGGTGGTAAGAGCCTGTACACGCTCATCCACTTCTGTGTCCAAGAGTTCTGTGCCGCCATGTTTTATATGATAACAAAACCCCCAGATCATCCCAACCCAGCTGTGGGGAACGCAGAGGCGCTGCTTTTGCTCTTTGTAAAGAGAGAAATGGAACACTGGGCTTTTTTGGGGTGCTTTCTGTTTGGTCTTTTACATCGAGAGGAAAGACAGAAACTGGAGGACTTCTTCAGCTACCAACTATCCCAGGACGTAGAGCAGCACATCTACCAGGGCCTGAAGAGTCTAGGTGAGAATGAACATCTGCAGGCAGAGATTGATTTCTTGACGTTGTTTTACAGTCTGTTTGAGATGAAGGATAATGCCTTTGTGAGAAAGGTGATGGGCTGCTTCCAAGACATTCAAATCTGCATCACGGATACCGTGGACTTGGAGGTTTCTGCTTACTGTCTACAACAAACCTCTGATGTAAAGAAACTCTTTATCTCCGTCCAAAATGTCTTCAATCAGAAGAATGGAAACCAATTTATGTGAGTCCACCTAACAACTTTCGTCCTAGTTCCCTTCCAGCATCTATCTATGTTCACCACTGGGTGTGGATGACAGAGTGACTCATGAGTGTCATGGGGAGGGGCTCACCTTATGCTTTCACCTCTTGACTTAACTCTTCTTGGTGTGTGTGACCTTGTGCAGGAGACTCACCCTTTATTTGCCTCAGTTGCCTCATTATAAAGGGACTAATAGTTGTCTACAATAAACCACATATCCGACCGCCTCTGGCTTCTCTATTGCCATGAGCAAGGGCTCAGGTGAGCCTCCACGGTCCATCTTGCTTTACCTATTGTGACACCAACCATTCCTCCCACGCCGCTCTACACCTATGTTGGGCCTGAGGATTTATTGGCATGGTCACCCAAAAGTCAGACAAGACCCACAGTGAAGTAGGGACATTAGGGAACTTCACAGGTTACCCCAAGTCAGGATCAGCAAACGGTAAAGATACTGCCCTTGATCTCAACAGCAGCCAAGCCTCTCTCCTGTTCTCGGCCTCTCAGCCATGTGATAGCCACAGCTCTCTGGTTCCGAGCCTCTCAGCCACGTTATCTGTTGAACTTTGCCTCCATGGGCCAGGAAGCCAGCCCACATGATCACTCTGTTTAACAATTCTGCAGTCTCAGGCCAGATTAGAAGGTGCATCATAGTCTTGGTGCTGCTTCTCTGAGTCTTGGTGCCACTCTTTGATTCTCTCCACTATTTCGGGCAGCGATCTTGGGTTTCTCTTTCCTCTTCAAAGATGGCTCATGTCTTAGAGCCAGGGGACTGGTAATGAAAGCTAACCAGTCCCTTGTATTAGTTTACATAAGCCCTGTTTACATAGTCCCAACCTATTATTTGATGAGAAGGTAGAAGGATCATATTAAAAAAGTTCCCTCTACCACATGGCGGATACCACATCCCATGGTAATGTGAAGACTGGGTGTGAGGACCTCTGTGAGGTGAGTTCTGAGATGGTGGTGGCGGTGGTGGTGTCCCAGAGCTGATTTCAACTCATGGCAACCCTACATGACAGCAGAGAACTGCCCACAGGGTGCTTCTAGGCTGTAATCTTGCCACAAACCGATTATCAAGTGTTTCTAAGAATTATTCAGTAGGTTGAAAATGCCAAACTTTTCCTTATCTCTTATCCAAAGTGCCCCTAAGGCTACTTTCTTAAGTATTAAGCTAAAGGGTATTTACAATTAACAAATGCATCATCCAGAGAGATATGCTGGAACCTGGAATTTGATCAAGACTTCCTTTGACATCATAACCCAAAATTATCATATGTACTTGAGTATAAGCTGAGATTTTTCAGCATTTTCAAAAAATCATTTTATTGGAAGCTTGAACAACTCTTATCATCTATCCATCCATCGTGTCAAGCACACTTGTACATTTGTTGCCAAAAAACATTATCAAAACATTTGTTTTCTACTTGAACCCTTCGTATCAGCTCCTCATTATCCCTCCCTCCCCACCCCCTTATGAATCCTTGAGAATTTATAAATTATTATTTTGTCATGTCTTACATGTCCAATGCCTTCCTTCACCCACTTTTCTGTTGTCTGTTACCCAGAGAGGGGGTTATATGTAGATCTTTGTAATTGGTTCCCCCTTTCTACCCAGTTTTGCTCAATCCTCCTGGTATTGCCACTCTCACCACTGTTCCTGAATGGTTCATCTGTCCTGGATTCCCTTTGTTTCCATCCTCTAGTCTAGCTGTATTTGTTAGGTAGAAATGAGATCATGATTGTGGTTGGGGAGGAAGCATTAAAAAACTAAAGGAAAGTTGTATGTTTTATCATTGCTACCCTGTACCCTGACTGGCTCACACCCTCCCTGTGACCCTTCTGCAAGGGGATGTCCAGTTGTCTCTAGATGGGCTTTGGGTCCCCACTCTAGGCTCCCCCTCATTCATACTAATAGGATTTTTTGTTCTTTGATGTCTGATAACTGATCCCATTGACACTTCTTGATCACACAAGCTGGTGTGCTTCTTCCATGTGGACTTTGTTGCTTCTGAGCTAGATGGCAGCTTCTTTACCTTCAAGTCTTTAAGACCCCAGATGCTTTATCTTTTGATAGCTGGGCACCATCAGCTCTCTTCACCACATTTGCATATGTATCCATTTGTTTTCAATTGTGTCAGGAAGCTGAGCATCATGGAATGCCAGTTTAATAGAACAAAGTGTTCTTGCATTGAGGGAGTACTTGAGTGAAGGCCCAATGTCCGCTTTTCAGCATATTTTTATGCCGAAAAAACTTCCAGTTTTATTGTGGTAAAATTAGATGCCTCAGCTTATACTCAAGTATATATGATATCTTTTAAAATTTATTCTCAGGTACTTACAAAGTATAATTCATTTGGCGTTCAGGTGTCTGGCTTTCAGGAAAATGATTGGCTCTGCTTAGATTGTTGAGAGTAAGTCTTTGGGTGGCACAGATGGTTTGCGACTGACAAAAAGCCTAAAGATCGGAGATTCGAACCCACTCAACAGCCCCACAGAAGAAAGCGTTGGTGCTCTGTTTCCATTGATAGCTAAGTGAGGAAAACATGATGACGCATGTGGAGCACAACTCTACTCTGCTTTTGGTACACAGAGTTGGCAGGAACTGGAACCAATATTACAGTGGGTTTGGGTTGACTATTAACCCTTGAAGAGCACTTTCTTTCTCCTTTCTCACAGGTCGAGTTGCAATCTTGTCCATTGGCTTTGTATCTGCTCTGTGCTCACCACGAATAAAAATCTCAGAACACTTCAAATCATGGACAGCACCTTCGATGAGTTGGCCTGTGCAGCTTTGTGTAAACAGTTAAGGGATCCCAGGTGCCGAGTTCAGATTCTTGAGTAAGTTGGAGATCAATCCAGGCTTGAGGATGTCACAGAAATAACAAATTAACTTGAGCTTCCAGTTGAGTTCACCAGCTATTCAAGAACTACAGCCGAGAGCAGGTCTCAGCCTCCAAATTACTTGAGTGTTCTTTTCAGGGGGGACCATCTTATGAAGCAGCATCCCTGGCCTCTACACACCAGATGTCACTGGAAATGCCCACCCATTGTGACAACCGAAGTGCCTCCAAATGTCTCCTTGAGGGCATCTCCCCCAATTCTAGAGCCATTGTTCTAGAATGACATGTCAGGGTGAGGTGCGCACTCAGGGAAGCATTATCTCTTTACAGCGTACTCTTAGAGGTGGATTGGGGTAGAGGCAGTATTGCCCACATGAAAAGAAAGAAGGGTATGAAATCGCATCCTTTCTCCAATATCCATTCCCTCCTTAGCCAGGCAGTGCTAACATTAACTAGCTGGGTGGGAGTCCCTGAGTGTCAATTAAGTGAAAAGATGGCAGTTCCAGTCTAGAGATGCTTCAGGGAGAAAAAGGGCAGGGACCCGCTTCTTCTCACATTAGCCATTGGAGACCTTCAGGAGCGCAGTTGCAATCTGCAGAGATGGAGTCTCCACAAGTCAGAATCAACTAGATGATGACGACCTTCTCCAGGCACTTGAAATACAACCTCCCTGGAGAAGCGTTGAGCTCACTGGGCTGGTAAATCATCCCCTAATCACAGGCTAGAAGAGATGAGTCTGATGTGAACATCTCAGTGACTCTCCCAGACTTATTTGGACGAAACTCACCTCAACTTATCTTTGTCATTGCAGAGTGCATGCCGTCTCCTTCTCGGGCAAGAACTGGATTTTCTTTGAGACGTTCCCAAATAGCCTGCAACTAACATATGTAGACATCTGCAATATACAAACGAGTCATAGTGACATCCAGTTGCTCAGTGACGCTTTGAGAGAACCACTGTGCAAAATAGAAGATCTGATGTGAGTCTCTGTCTTTATCACTCTGATGGGTTGAAATCAGGAGAGAGCTGTGTATTCTTTTTAATTAAGATTCCTAAGTCGGTTCAACCACTTTAAAAAGCTATTGGCCTGTTCTCAGTTTTCAATTGTACAATACAGACATTTCACTCGTAGGTGTATCCTCCTGTTGTTGTTAAATGCCCTCTCGTGGGTTCCACCTCGCAGTGACTCTTGTTACAACAAAACGAACCACCACCTGATCCTGTGCCATCTCCACAATAGTTCTGTGTGAGCCTATGGTTGCAACCATCTTGTTTAAGGTCTCCCCACCCTTTTTTTTTCTTTTTCTTTCTGCCCCTTTACTTTACCAAGCACGGTGCCCTTCTCCAGGGTCTGGTCTTCCTGATGACATGTCCAAAGTAGGTGGGACAAAGTCTCGCCACCCTTGCATCTCAGGAGCATTCTGGCTATACTTCTTCTAAGACAGGCGTGTTTGTTCTTTTGCCAGAATTTGGTACTTGCAGTACAATGTATCCCCAAGTCGCATGATTGAGTTCGTGGAAAATCCAAATTGCTGTGCACATGACTCTGTCTCACAATGAGCCCGCGAGTGTCAGAAGAACGATACTCCAGGGTTGTTTTTTTTTCCCCCCTGGCTGATATTTTGGAAGATCTCTAAGACTTTGTTCCAAGGCACCTGTGGGTTAACTTGAACTGCCAACCTTTCTGTTAGCAGCTGAGTCCTAGCCAATTGCTTCCCTTGGAAACTTCAGTGTGCTGAAACTAGTATTGAAACACTCATGGCAGCTTTATTCACGACACCTGAAATGTTGAAGTATAGCATTTGGAAGGTTACCCGTGTTGTAGGATAAATCAGTAAGAAATCCTGGTGGTGCAAAGGTTCAGCCCTTAGTTACTGACCCAAAGGTTGGTGGTTCAAACCCACTGGCAGCACCACAGGAGGATAGAGCCCTTTACTTACACGGTGATTATTGCTGCGAGGTGCAATGAGGTCCATTCCAACCCACAGCGACTTTGTGCACCACAGAGTGAAAACACAGGCCTTCTCTGTCCTCACACTTGTCCCTATGCCTGAGCCCATTGCTGCAGCCATGGCATCAATCCATCTTCCTCTTTTTTTGTTTTCTCTCGACTTTGCCAAACGTGACATCCTTCTGCAGGCTCTGGTCTCTCCTGACAACATCTCTAACGTATAAAGTCTTGCCACACTTGCTACTCAGGAGCCCTCTGACCAGTTTGTCCTGGTAGCAGTCCATGGAACTTTCAATCTTCTCCAGCACCACAATTCGAATGCGCTGATTCTTTTTCAGTCTTTTTTGAAAAAAATCATTTTATTGGGAACTCATACACCTCTTATCACAACCCATCCGTATTGTGTCAAGGACATTTGCACATTTTTTTGGTCATCATTCTCCAAACATTTTCTTCTTCAGGCTTCCTTATTCGATGTCTGACTTTCACAAGCATCGGAGGCCACTGAAAACACCATGTCTTGGGATCAGGCATATCCACATCATCAAAGTGACACCCTTACTTTTCGAGACTCTAAAGAGGTCTTGTGCAGTAGATTCACCTAAAGCACAGTTTCCCAAAGTGGGCACCCCCCCCCCGCCCCCCAATGGTGTGTGGAATGATCGAAGGGCATTGGAAGAGCAGATATCTACACTTTGTCCTGGATTCTGGGCTGGAGTACAAAAGGTTTTCATTGTGAGGGAGATCATGAGGAATTTTTTTTAAGAGGACAGTAGACCATATAAGTTTGGGAACCTCTGACCGAAAGCAGTGCAGCTTTGATCGCTTGACCGCTGCTTCCTTGAACACTGATGGTAGGTTCAAGCAAGACTAAATCCTTGATAAGTTCAACCTTCTCTCTATTTACCATCCTAGTCTCTAGATAGATACCTGGTTGAGTACAGCCTTGGAAACCCTAGGGGGAAGCTCCTCTCTGTCCCATGGGATCAGTTGGGGTCAGAACGGTCTCAGAAGTACTCAACATAGCAGTCACAAGGACACATCAGCATCAGTAATTCCTTTTCATGGCTAAACCGTTTTCCCTCAGATCGACACCCTATATTTTGTGTATCCATTTATCATGTGATGGACACTTGGGTTGTCTCTACATTTTTATTGTGGAATAATCCCATCACAATTCAAGTTGGAAGAGCTGTCTTTAGTTATTTTCAGTATCTACAGGGGTACATCAAAAAGTATGGATACAGAATCATGGATCTCCAGATCAAACACCAATGTTAAAATGTGAAGCTCTTGTTTCTTGGGATATCATCCATGTATGATCCGGACACCTTGACGGCGATGTCTCCATCTCTCTTTCCTTTCCTGAATAATTCCAAACTCCGGGGTTTACTCTGCATCAAAAGAGCAGCTTGGGCATCCTCGAGGGACTCGAAACAAGTCCCTTTTCAACATTCTTTAAGCTTGAGGAACAAAAAGAAGTCTGAATGGACCAGATGAAGACTGTGTACAGGACAGAGTAAAATTCCCCAATGAAATTCTCACAGGGCAGACTTTAAGATCCTCAAAGAATGAGCTGGTGCATTGTTTTGATCCCATCACGGTGTAATTTTTCTGGATTTTTTCCTCATCATTGCAATTTTTTATTTTCTTAAAATTTCTTCCTAAAGGGCTGAGCCCTGGTGGCATAAGTGGTTGAGTGCGAGACTGCGGCCTGAGGACTTGGTTCAAATCAAGCAGCGGCTCTCAGGACCTGCACTGGGTAGCGCCCACGACCACCAGAGGCAGTGATGCCCCCCCCCCCAAAAAAACAACCCAGAAACTTCTTCCTAGTAAACCTCTGTGCTTTTTCTGTGTCCTTTAAGAAAAACTACTAAGAATAACCCTTTTGTTATCCCCAAAGGAGTTACCAGAAGCTCTGATCTCACTTCCTTGTAGCCATGCTTGAGATTCCCAGACCTTCCTATAAAAACTTGATCCATCTGAAAAAGGTTCCAGCCTTTCCATAAACTTGATGGACGTCTTCAGTGGCTTGGAAAGATCCCCATTTAAGTTTTGGTAACAATTTGAATACTAATCCTGAACACAAAGTCATTTTTTCCCAAAATACACACACAAATCCCTTTTGTAAGTCACCTTAATGAGAGACATAATGCTTGGTAAAGTAATATGGACAGCAAAAAAAAAGAAGAAGAAGAAGAAGAAGAAGCCCTCGCAAGATAGATGGACACAGTGGCCACACTGGGCTCAAAGGTAAGCACGGCTGTGAGGGCGCCACAGGTCCCGGTGATGTTTCCTTCAGTTGTACATAGGGTCACTATGAGTTTGAACCAGCTTGACAGCACCTCATAATGAGACCAATCCAAACCGGTATTGCGGAGGGAACTCGCCTGCATCCACTTACCACAAGGACATGCTTAAACTTGCCTTGTTTATAATAAACCTGTGCATGGATGAACAGAAGCCCTAGTTAGTAATACTTTTTCCTACTCTTCATGTACTAAGGAGGGGAATTACTTGGCATCATATGGTAATTCTATGTTAAACTTTTAAAGGAACCACCAAATGGTTTCCCACAGCAACTATCCCTTCTACATTTTCCATCAGAATGATGAGTGTTCCCATTTATCTACTTCTTGCTAACACTCGTTGTTTTCATAGTAACAACCACCCTAGTGGATGTGAAATGGTATCTAGTGATTTTGAGTTGGTTTTCCCAAGTGACTGAGCATCTTTTCATGGGTTTGTGGGCCATTTTCTTGGGGGAAATAATTAATCAAGTCCTTTGCCAACTTTTGAATGGTGTCATCTTCTTTTGGTTGTTTCATTGGATGTGTTCTTTATGTGTTCTGATGTGCTACCTACTGTGCTACCAAGGCACCTGCCTTTATGTATCCTGGATACAAACTTAGCAGATTGTTTTCTCCCATTCTGTAAACCATGTCTCTTGCTTCACTGATCAAGGTTTTTGGATGCACAGACGCTTTTTAATTCTTTTTTGTTGTTTTGTTTTTTGGGAGGGGCATCACTGCCCTCTGGTGGTGGGAGTAGGAGGCCCAGCCTTGCTCCTGGAGTGCTGCCGCTGGATTTGAACCTCCAACCCAGTGGGCCGCAGTCCCACACACAACCACTACGCCACCGAGGCTCAGCCTGCTTTTTAACTCTTCTAAAGAGCAATTTGTTTGTGTCCTTGGTTTCCTCTCCCATACAATGACATTTTTGTAGGAGAAATCTACAAAACCACCTGTTTTCCCAGGTCTTGAAACTTGTTCAGCCTTTGACTAAGTCTTTCACACTTTCTGTCCTTTTCTATTAAGCATCCCACATACCCATCAGGTCGAAACATTGGTCTGAGTGGTTATAAAAGGAGGAAAAGTGAAAGTGGGTGGGGGGAAGCATCTTATTTCACTGCATCAGCTTAGTGAGTTTTCTTTCTATTCACTTCTGTCTCTATGCACTCCAGCTTTCTCAGTTATTACTGTATTTTATAAATCATTACCCAATCTAATGTCATGAAGATTGACTCCTATATGAACTACCAAGAGTCTTATAGCTTTGAGTCCTATAGGTAGGCCTGTGATGAATTTTCACTTAGTTTTTATCCATGTTCTGAAGCAAACTGAATCCTATGTTGGCTCTCTGAAGATAATATCCTAATATCAGAAACCTCATTAATGCTATGCATTGCCTCAGGTCATCCTGGAGAGAAGGCATTTGGAGTCTTGAAATGGTGATTTTTCAACTTTTCCTTCTTGACAATTAGTCATTATATCTGTACTCCATTGTCTCCATGTATTTTTAATTCTTTGCATGGAAACTAAGCAGTGAGGGGAGTGATTGAGATTATAGAAACTCATGGTTTCTGGCAGCCCAAGCCAATTTGCTGCCATCAAGTCACTACTGACTCATAGTGACCCTACAGGGTGGAGAGGGATGAACCATCCCTGTGGGTTTCCAAGACTAAGTCTTCATGGGAGCAGAAAGCCCTACCCTTCTCCCTCAGAATGGCTGGTGGTTTCGAAGTGTCAATCTGGCAGATCACAGCTCAATGCTTAATCACTAAGCCACCAGCACCCCCAAGCCAACTCAAGAAGACCTCCAATATAGAACCCTTTGTTTCACAGGACAATTTCTGGAATGGTCTCTAAGGTTCCACTTGAATACTGAGCACCACCACCACCCCCAACCAAGTGCCCAGAGAAGAGTTAATAACACTTGCAAAGATTCTGCTATTTTTTGGTTGGCGTCTAGCCAATTTCAACTGGGTTCAGAGCAGAATGACTCCATGAGGTTTGTCTTGGCTGTAATCTCTACGGTCGTATCTCTGGTGGCATAGGGGTTAAACACAAAGCCACTCACTAAAAGGTCACTGGTTCAAATTCACCAACCACACCACAAGAGAATAGAACTGATCGTTTGTTCTTGTAAAGAAAGCTCAAAACCTGGGAAAACCGTACAGAATAGCACCAGTCTTTCACACGGGGTCACTTTGAGTCAGAATTGACTAAGCAATAAAACATCAACGACAAACTTTTATGGAGGCAGGTGAACAGGTCTTCTGCAGTATCGTGTCATGGGTTCTAACCACTGACCTTTCAGTTGGAAGCCAAGTACAAACAACTTATGACTTGGGTCATTAGGCAAAAAAAAAAAAAAAAGGAAGACATAGCTGTTGAGTTGATTCCTTGTCGTAGCAAACCTATAGGAGAGAGTACAACTGCCCCCAGGGATCTCCAAGGCTGATATTTACAGAAAAAGAATGCCAGATCTTTTCTCCCATGAGCTCAATCAGGTAGCAGATGAGTGTTTTACCACTGTGCCCCCGGGACGGTCAAAGACCCTGAGTCAAATGAAGGTGCAGTTGGGGAGCAGCAAGCAGGGGGAGTGTCAAGCAACAGGAGAGGACCAGAGTGGCTGGAAGACAGGAATGGAGGAACAGCCAAGTGTCCTAAACAATGATGGAGCGTTGTTGGGGCATTGAAACTAAGGATGGATATGAATGGAGTTCCAGGGTG
Organism: Nesogale talazaci; assembly: GCA_004026705.1. NCBI lineage: Eukaryota > Metazoa > Chordata > Mammalia > Afrosoricida > Tenrecidae > Nesogale > Nesogale talazaci. The sequence continues at coordinate 11,425 of PVJH01028438.1, forward strand.
GTATGCCAAAAGATTGGTGGTTTGAGCTCTTTAAGAGATGCTTCAGAAGACAGACCTGAAGTCCCCTTAAGTAAGTTCTCAGCTTTTGACACCCTGGGGAGTAGAGTTCTACTCCAGTATGCATGGAATCACCAGAATTTGGAACTGATCCAACAGAAACTGGATTCATGAAGTTTAATGGTTAGAAGTGGAGCTGTGTGTACCTCTGACCCACTTGAATGCAGGAAAAAAAAGTGTGTGTGTGTGTTTGGGAGACCTGGTGGCATGGGTAGTAGGTGGGCATTGGGTAGTGAATGGCAAGTAGTTGGAGACCACCTTGGGTGAAAAAAGTGGTTTTTTTCCATACCTGTAAAGAATTAATTTCAGAAACCCATGGTAACTCTTCTACCTTGTCCTATGGGGTCACTCTGAATTAGAATGGACTCTAGATGGCCATGAGTGTGAGTGGTGAACAAGTGAGAGAGTGGCTCTCTTGTCTCTCATTTTAGTACAGAGAATGGGTTGTTTGGGATCAAGAAGAGACAGTAAGCTCAGTGAAGTTTGTGCCTTACAAACCCGTGTGCTTCCAGCCCACCATGTCATCAGTGTTGTGGTCAAGTGCCTGCAAGTCACAGGAGGACAGTGTGCTATCAAGGTTCTATAGCTCTCTTCTTTCACAAACGGATTCCCAGGGCTTCCGCCCACTGAGGAGTGGCTGGAGGAGCTCAGTCAACCTTTCACTTAGCAGTTGAGCTCTTAACCATTAGGCCGCTAGGGCTCCTTCTTGGATAAGAAAGAAAAGAAAAAGAAATTGAGGGACTAGAAAGTAAACCACATGTGCTATTCTCTTCCTCTTGCAGGCTGGTAAATTGTAATCTCTCAATCATTGATGGTGAACTTTTTGCTTCCGTTTTAAAAACCAACAAGAATCTGAAGTACCTGAACCTATCATACAACGACCTGGATCAGAGTCTGACCACACTGTTTAAGGCCCTGTGCCTGCCAGACTGCAGGCTGGAGGCCCTCGCGTAAGTGATCCATGGAAGGGTTGTGCTGGGAAAGTGTGGCAGCAGGCTGAACTTAAGACAAGTTGACTCAAATCCACTCAAGGGTGGAGGCAACATAGCAGTTTCCTAAAGGGTATATGCTAAATTCCCAACAGTGTGAGAGTGGCTTCTTCAATAGCTATTGCCAACTGTTAAAAGTCAAGCAAACTCTCAAATTTAAGTAGTTACTAAGACCAGCAGAGCAAAATACCTATGGGTCACTTAACCTCATTTGCTACGAAATGCACTACTCCTAAGACACTCTGGCACAGTGGTTAAGGTGCTCAAACCACAAAGTTTGGTTGTTTAAAATCACCAGCTAATCCATGGGGCTGGAGGAAAGGGGTTAGGGGGAAAACGGAGAGGAGAGGGAAAGAGAGGAGAGAGAGAGGTCTACTTCCATAAAGATTTAAAGCCTTAGAACCCTGTGGGACAGTTCTATTCTGTCCTGTAAGGTCTCTATAACTCAGGATCACCTCATAGGCAAAGAGTCTGTCTTGAGTTTTGTGCTACTCTTGAGAAGGAGTTACGATAGTGTAATTAAGCACTCAGCCACCAATAGAAAACTTCCAACCCACAGGAGAAAGAGGTAACCACCTGCTTTCCAAAAAATAAAATAAATAAAAGTCGCAGCCTTGGAAATCCTAGGAGGCAGCTCTAGTCTTTCCTACAGGATTCCCATGAGTTGAAGTGAACTCTACAGTAGTGGGCTTGGTTGATTTTTTTTGTTTTCATCATAATGGGAACAGATCACCAGGTCTTATTTCCCACGAAGTCCTTTGTGGGTCCCAACAACTAAACTTGCCATCAGTGGTCCACCATGTGGCCTTTGCTCCATGGGGGCTCTTTCTAGTCTAGAAAACTCTGTGGGGTAGGGGCGCTACTACATCACTCTTTGCCTGTGAGCTGATTCAGATTCATAGAGACCTTAGAGTCAAAACCGACTAGACAGCACCTGACAGCGACAAGGTTTTAGCTACTCAAATATCCCCTGGGGGGATGGCAGAGTGATCGTGAAGATTGCCTGTGGGTGAGAGAACGGGGAGTCAAGGAGATGGTGTGGAAGACTTTCCCTCTTGAGACTTCTGGGTTTTTCTAACTATAGGAGTGAAAGGATATCCTAGGAGTGAATGAACAAATTAGGGGATTTGTGCAACCAAGATTGTACAGCCCACAAAACTGAACTTACTCCCCAGACCTTTGCCCATGCTTAAATCCCTGGTTTAAACAGAAAAGTATAGCCTTGTGGCTCAAAGTTGGCAGTTCAAAGCCACCAGAGGTTCCACAGGAGAAAGACCGACTTTCTCTTCCTGTTCAGTCTTAGTATCTAAAATCCTTTCATGCAGGGTGACCTGTGGGGTGACTATGAGTCAGCATGAAGGTGACAGTGAGTTTGCTTGAGCATGGTATGATAAAATATCGAACACCCAAAAGTAAAATGACAAGTACAGAGTACAAAGGCCAAGAGAGAAGGCATGGAAACATGGAACGTTAAGGTTCTTCTATAAATGAAATGGCCTAATGCCATTTGAAGAGAGACAATAGTAAGTTCAAGATGTATGTATATTATAGTGCCTGAGCCCTCCATTAAAACAGTGTAACAGAGAGAGACAGCTGACAGAAAGTGAGAACAAAATCATAAAAAAAATCCCAGCCCAAAAGGCGGCAGAAAAAGAAGTAAAATAGAACCAAGAAGTGCTGGCTCGGATAGGAAGCCAACAGCAACAAGATCGACCTCCTCTTCCCTGTATTAGTCATATGAAATCATCAGGGCAGCATAGTCGAGCTGAGTCACGGATGGTCCTATTGGATATAGAAAAGCAAGACTCGATTATGTCACTGCCGTGCAGTAAGTAACTTCATATGGCCCTCTCTCAGTGCTCCTTTAACCCTGCCATGAAGGGGCGGTGGAGGTTAGATGCCATCAGGCCCCTTCAGACTCCTAGTGGCCCAGCGTCCAACAGCAGAAACCCCTGCTTGATCTGCACACTGCCATGTTGGAGTCCCTTGTTGCCGCCCCGCAGTCAGCCCGTCTTTCTGAGAGTCTATTTTCCATTGCTCTTCTAAGACTGTGCAACTCCAAAGCTTGCCCACTAAGGGGATCGGACAGCTTGCTAATAATGCAAATAGGGTGGAGTGGAGCCATGCCAATTAGTATTTGAAGTCGAATGAGGAGATTGGTTTATCATCCCACTAGGTTAAAAAGGAGTCACCTCAAAGGCAGAGAAAAGGACACCTGATTACCATCAAGAAAGAATGAGCAGGGATGGAGTGTATCATGGAGACCCCAAATCCCTGTGTTGAGGGTCTAGACTCAGGAGAAACAACTGTAACACCAGAGAGGGGAAGTAGAAGACAAAACAAAGAAACAGTGGCTGCAGAACAGGGGGTCCGGCAAGAGAGAAAGTGGGCTTGCCATCACAGAAAGTTAGAGAGCTGAGCGGCTTCCGGCAGGGGATGCCTATGGGCATTTGGCAGAGCAAGGCTTGCCCACTCAAGGAATGAAAGAACTGAGACTTTGGGGGCAAGACTCGCCACTAGGATTGGGTGTCTGAGTATGTCTAGAAGTTTAGACATTTGCACACTGGTTGCCATCATCACTCTCAAAACATCCTCCCTCCACTGAGGCCCCCAGTATCAGCTTCCCATATTTCCTTTCCCTCCGCCTCCCCCATGCAATGTGGCCTGCATACAATTGATGTATGTATGGATCATGATGGGAGTTGTATGAGCCCCCAATAAAATGATTCATTAAAAAAAGGAGATGGAAAGAGGAGCTTATACCCAGGGCTCAAGTAGAAAATATTTGGAAATGAAGATGGCAACATGTGTACAAATATGCTTGATACAGATGATGTATGGAATGTTATAAGAGCTGTAAGAGCCCCCAATAAGATCATTGAAAAAAAAGAAGAAATTTATAACAATTCTTGATCAGGGAAGGGACTCTGTTGATGGGCCAAGAGCCAGTGAAAGGTATGGCTAAGAAAAAACAATCCTAATTGAAGAACTATATCCTTAGCATTTTTGAGCTTGATTTTGAACTTGTTATATCCCTAATGGGCCCCATCAATTTTAGTCTTTGTGGGTTCTGTGTGGTCATTGCAATGAATATCACACCCAGCAGAGAAGTAGTGCTGCGGGAGGGGAGGTGGTAGTAGAATTGGTGACAAGTTTGACAAGAGGAGGTATGTTTGAAGTATCCTCTTTCTCTTTCCTTTGTCCTCATTTTCTCATGTTTGTCCTTACAGGGTGGCTGGCTGCAATATCCGTGAACCCTTCTGGGAGACCCTCTGTGACGTTCTCCTGTGCAGTAAAAACCTGGTCCATGTAAATGTCAGTGCAAATACCTTGAAAGATCGTGATTTGAAGCAGCTCTGCAAGGCCTTAAGACACCCAAACTGCATCCTGGAATCACTGTGGTAGGTGGTTGGTTGGTTGGTCCATTTGTTTGTAGACTGGGCCTCTTTGTAAGAGCTATGGACAGGCACAGGCCACTGAGAAGACACTTGACTTGGGAGAAGATACCTAAGAAAGTAAAGATAAGAAAAGGCTTCATCTGGGTTCTTGGAGAGAGGTTCTGGTGAACAAATGTGTACATTGTCTTTGACATCACATGTTGGATATATCATATAATGGAGCCCCACTGGCATAATAGGCAGTTGTTAAACTGCCACCCAGAAAGTTGGTGGTTCTCACTCTATGGAGTTGGTGATCCACTCTCCCAGGAGCATGGCAGCCTAGAAAACCCTTGTGAGGCAGTTCTACCCTGTGACACCGTATGATGTCATTATCATTGGAATTGACATGGTGGTCACCAGGAACAATTAACATCAGGAAAAGACCAAGCATTACAAAAGAACGTATGGATTGGTAAAATCTCTAAAGCTACTACCATTGAGTAGATTTAGATTTAGAGCAATCCTTCAAGAACAGGACAGAATCGTCCCCTGGGGATTTCCAGGACTGTAACTCTTTATAGAAGTTGAAAGTCCCATCTTTTCCCAGCTGCTGACCCAATAACCGTGATGCCACTGTGACTCTCTGACTGCCTTATTCCTTTTGGAAGTGCCATTGTGTTTCCCACATTGACTTCCACTTTAGATTCCTGTCCTCTTGCTTTACTCTTCCTGCAGGAATTGCAGCTCTCTTTTTCTACCTGGTGAAATTTATTCATGCCCTAGAATGTGTTAAGAAATAGCCGATTAGTCATAAAACCTTTCTTCAGCCCCAAGTAATGACTGCCCCAATCTCTGTCCCTTTCTCTCCCTCCCTCTTAGCCTCTCCTCCTGCCCTCTTTTTCCCTTTTCTTAAAATTCTCCCTCTCCCCTTCCTTCTTCCCAACTCTTACCCCCGCCTCTCTCCGACTTCTTTAGTCCTCTCCAACAAATTGTTAGTTGCCATTGAGTTAACTCAACTAATACTAGACTTATACACCACGTGGTCCAGTCCTGCGCCATCTTCATGATTACTGGTGTATTTGAATACACCCTGGTAGTTCAGTAACCTGTTAACCACAAGGTCGGCAGTTCGAAACTACCATCTGCTCTGCAGGAGAAAAATCAGGTTTCTGCTTCCGCCAAGAGTTACTATCCTGGAAACCCACAGAGGCAGTTCTACTCTGTTGCTATAAACTCAATGGTAGTGAGTTTTGTTTGGTTGCTTGGTGGTTTGGTTGGTTGATTGGCTGCAGCTATGGCGTCAACCCATCTCATGAAATGTTTCTCCTCCTTTTCATTGATCCTGCCTTTTCCCAATCCATGATGCCCTTGTCTCATGATGGGTCCTCCCTAATGAGATTCTTTGTTCACTCTCGTGAGCCGTCAGGTCGATGCCAATAGATGTCGACATCTCAAGCAACATTTCTCTATTCTACCGGCTCCCTATGAATCAGAATCAACTCACTGGCAGTGAGTGACACAGAGCAGCCGAGTGTCCCCAGCTTTTCCAGACTAAACTATGTACCACCCCAAATTACTGGCATTTCTTCCACAGAACATGCAAGTGGGTTCACATTGCCAAAATTTAGATTCGTATTGGAGTATACATCATGTGTGCCTCCCCTGCCCTCGGGACCTCGTCTTTTCTTAAGACCATATAAAACGGTGGTACCTGCTTGAGCATGGCATCCAGGTTTCATTTTGTTTTGCTTTGCAGCCTGTCAAAATGTCTCCTCACCAGCGAGCACTGTCGAAGCCTGGCCACAGTCCTCATCAGCAAACCAAACATGATAAATCTGGATGTTGGGGAGAACGGCATACAAGATGAGGGGATGAAGGTGTTATGTGAAGCACTGGCCCATCCCAACTGCCACTTGGAGAATCTTGGGTGGGTATCCTCAAGGACATGGTGAAGGCTTTATGGGTGGTAGAAGACTGGGCACAGATGGGTAAAAAGAGAGGATATAAGTTACCCGTGGCATCCCACTCCCCCAAATAATGTCAGAATGGTTGGGCATAATCCAAAAGAACAAAACCAATTCTCATGGGGTCCACTCTAACTCGGGGGGGATGCTAGATGTCTGGGGGCAAAGCTGTGTTCCATACCGTTTTTCAGGGACTGCAGTTTGGGGTTTTTTTTGTTTTTAGCAGATCACCTGATTCATAGAAGAGCACCTTTGCTGGTTTGCCCTTGTTGATTTGCACCTTCCCGGGATTCCTTGTTGCATAATTCTCTCTCACACACAGTCATTGAGTCCTTGGCTGATTCATAGCGAGCCCCTGGGGGTTCCCTCGACTGTAATTGTTTAGGGGCCTAGAAAGCCCAGTCTTTCTCCCTCAAAGAAAGTTCTGACCATGGGGATCCCAGTCCAATGCATAACCACTACACCACCAGGGCTCCTTTACTGCATGATAAGTTTACACCCAAAACCTGTATCCCTGGGCATTCAGGCAACTTCAACTACAGCAAGACCATGCCAGCAGAGACCTTCCCTGTGGAGTTTCCAAGGCTGTATGCTTTATGGTGGAAGATGGCCACATCTTGTCCCTGCAGAGCAGCTGGTGTGCTTGAACCACTGACCTTCAAGATGAACCCTTGAGCACAAGGCCACTGAGGCTATGACTAAGGCATTCCACCAAAGCCAACCCACTCCCAGGGATCCAACGCTGGACTCCCGGTGATCCTCAAGCACAGCCTGGAGTTACCACAGGCTTCCCAGGCTGTAATCTTTGTGGGCGCATACTACCATATCTTCCTCCGGCAGAGAGACCCCTGGTTTTAACCATCAACCCTGAGGATCCTGCGGTGCTTTAAACACCAGGGATTCTCATTAAAAAGATGAGGGGAAAATGCTGTCTTGATGGAATAAACTAAGGAGTTCCATTGGGAAGTCGATGGATCCAGAGAGGATGGTTGTGACCACCCTAAAATCTCCCACAGCATGATACTGACAAGTCCTAAGCACTGGATTCCACGAGGCTGGAGGAGCCTGGGTGATGCAGATGGTTTTCAGTTGGCGGCTAACCTAAAAATGGGTGGTCCAAACCCACCCACTGGTGGATGTGCATTCTGGTGATCTGCTTCTGTGAGATGATAAGCAAGGAAAATGCTGTGGAATCATCCTGCTCCATCCTGGGGCGGGGGATGGGGTGGTCACTGTGGAACTGTTCTGTTCCATGGGTCTCTGTGATGTGCTGGTCGCCCACTCAATGGCAACTAACAAGGCGAAGATCTGGTACTCAGGGGGCTTTAATATTAGTATTATATATGATCAGATGGCCCACCTTTTGCACCTTCAAGAACTGTCCATTTGGGAAGAGTCCTGTTACCATAACAGTTACCATAACAGCTGATAATCACAAGGTTGGAGGTTTAAAACCACCTGTCGCTCAGTGGGAGAAGGGTTCGGCTTTTGACTCCCATCAAGAGGTGCAGTCTCAGAAGCCCACAGGGCCAGTTTCACCCCGCCCTGTAGGGCGGCCATGAATCAGAATCGACCCAATGCCGGTGAGTTGGGTTTGGTATCCGTGTGGGGCCTAATGAACAAGAGCAGTTCCAAAGATGGGATAGAAAACTTGGGGGTGGGGAGTGGCGGGCAAGCAGTAAGTGTGTTGATGCAAGAGGAACAGTTGGGGGAAAGGAGGTGGGTATGGAGGCAAGACTTGAAGGCTACCTCCAATGTCACGGAATTGCACACATGGAACTTGATTGGGCAGTATTGCTTAGGTTAACAACCACCACAAGCAAAATTTGCTTACCTACTTCTGTTTTCCTTCTCCTCTCTCCCTCCCCACCCCTCCTCAAAGTCTTATTTATCTATGTATGTATGTGTTGATCATTTTGTTGTCTGGCTCATATCCAATCCATCTCTCTCAATTTCTCTATATCTGTACAGCCATATATTTATCCACCCATCCATCTACTCACCAATCCATCCATCCATCCACTTTTCCACCCACTCATCTACCTATCCATATACCCATTCATCCACCCACCCACCCACCTACCCACCCACTCCTCTATCCATCATGTTTGCTGTCTGGCTCACATCCCAATCCTGTGCCTGCCTCTTTCACCCTGAAGACAGGCCATCTCCCACTGTGTGTCTTCTTATTGCAGAGTGGATCAGTGCAAGCTGACGAGCACCAGTTGTGAGGACCTTGCCTCTGCTCTTGCCTACAATACCTCTCTGTGGAGGGTAAACATGGCTGGGAATGCCTTGGACCACAGTGGATTAGAGGTGCTGTTTGAGGCCCTGAGACACCCTCAGTGTCCCCTGAAGGTGCTTGGGTAAGTCTGTTCTTGCTCTTTCCTTGCTGGGGAGGGCCCTCTAGGCTAAGAGGCTGATGGGGTCCTGGAAGATTTAGGCATGCAGTTCAATCTCACTATGTTTAAAATATGGATAATGCTTTCTGTCTCAGTGTTGCTGCAAGAATAAGAGGCTGTGAGATAAGACACTTGCTCAGCAAGTAACTAGTGGGTATGTGACTGGTTAATGTCAGTGCTTACTATTATCATTCAACGTACAGTTATGGTGAGGAGTCCTTGTGACACAGGAGATGAAGCACTCAGCCACTGACCAGAAGGTTAGTGACTCCACCCCAACAAGCATCTCTGCAGAAGAAAGGTGCATGGCCTCCTACTTCTGTAAGAATTCTCACTAAGAAAATCCTCCACTATCACAAGCGCTTGCTCTGAACTGAAATGTGCTCAGCCATGTGGCCCGACAACACCGCTGTGATAAGTCTGATGCCAGTCACAGGCTGACATCATCGTGATAGTGGGAGTTTTTAATTGGAACAAATGCATAAAAAACATATTCATAGTTTCGGTTTCTCCCCATAATGTCTTCTGCTGAGTTCCTGTCCCCAATCGTTAGGTGAAATTTAGGTGCTTTCTATCAGAAAGACATCTACTCTGTACAACTGTGTGTTGAATCTCATTGCTACCAGCTGGCGAGAACCACTTACATCTCTCTTCCTAGTTCAATTTAAAACAAAACAAAACAACCCCCCCCCAAATACCAGCCTTCCAACCCCCTCCTGCTGTCAGGTTCAGGTTGACTCCTGGGACCCAGCAGGACAAGATAGATCCTCCCCTGTAGGGTTTGCAAAGCTGTCATATTTTGTGAGAACAGATTGGTGAGTTCAAACTGCTAACCTTTCCCTTAACGGTCAGGTGCTCTAACCACTGTGGCCCCCAGGGTTACTCCTCTGTAGGCAATGGCCTCTCGTTGGGAGCTTGGCAATGACCACCATGTTTGCCTCACTTAATGACAGACATGAAGGAATGCTACAAATTGGAGCCGTGGTTGGGTAGGTTAATGTTTGGCTCCTCACCGTGGTTCAAACTCCCCAGTCACTCAGCAGGAGAAAGATGGGGGGCAGCCAGGACCCATCAACACTGATGGCCTCAGGAAGCCTACAGGGTAGTTCTACTTCACCCTCTGTTCCTTTGGAACAGATGTTTTCACACTTGTCAGCACACTGCTGCACATGAGGCCTATGAAGGGGTTCCTGGCATTGTTTGTGTTAATTTCATTCCATTCTATGCCTGGTCTTTTGAAGTGCCTTCCTCTTTTCCCTTAGAAGCATCACCAGAGTCTCCAAATGTTGAGAGAGAGAGAGAGAGAGAGAGAGAGAGAGAGAGAGAGAGAGAGAGAATATGCAGAAAGGTGTGAGGGATTTTTAAAAAATCTTTTCTTGGGAGCTCTGACAGATATTATGACAATCCATAGTTCAATTAGACCGGGCATCATGGGTGCAATCGCTGCGACCATCATTTTCAAAAAATTTCCTTTTTTTTTTTAAAGTGGTGAATGAAACTCATCCCCTTTTATATTTCACCAGCCTGAAAAAATCTGAATTTGATGAAGAGACTAGGCAATTTGTGGAAGCCGAAGAGGAGAGAAACCCTTCTTTGACCATCACAGAGTTTATTTGAAACCAAGGTAGAAACACACATGGACGGATCCTTGCACAACTGCCTGGACTCCTCCCAAATGGAGTGCAAATTGGCTTAGCGCGGGAGTGAAGGGTGTTCCATGTACCTGTTCTGCATTAAAAATCCCTGGCACTGATGTGGGCTGCCGTTCTTCTGTGTTTTTCTTTCTTTTGCATGTGTTTTTATATGGTGTGTGATCGTGTGGTGGTTCTTTGCTCGGTGGCCTCAGGCCAGCAATGAAGTGCCATACCAGAGATCTTTCTTTTCCGTCTCACCGTGATAGTTTAAGTGCTGAATAAACTGATAGATTTAAACACTTGGAAAACACTCAGAAAAGACGTTGGTGGATGGGAATGTGCCACGCTTGTTCCCAGAGGGCATAGTGTCAGTCGAAGGAACTGTGGGCCTTTCTCCACATTGGCAGAAAAAGATGCTGAAAACACTGGAAATGCAAGGACAACTTGGTCGTTCAAACACTCCCTTCTTTCTGTCTGTCTTCTCGTGTTCTAGTTCAGATTCCTCTCTTCTTTTGACTGATGAGATGTAAATAAATAAAGATGCCACTGCCATTGCGTAGACGGACTCAGTCATAGCACTGATAAAATGACAGCTCTGAAGTAGCAACAAAAAAATAATTTTATGGTCACCACAAAATGAGGAATTGTATGAAAAGGTCATGGCATTAGGAAGGTTGAGAACCACTGCTTTCGGGCATGGAAGAGCAGCCTCTGAATGGGGTTTCCAAGGCTTTCAGTCTTTATAACAGTCTGTAGCCTCATCTCTCTCCCATAAAACAGTGGATTTTGAACCCCTGACCTGGAGTTAGCAGCCCAACAGGCAATCTTCTGTATTACCAAGATCCTTTGGTAAAAGTAGTTTAGAAGCACATTTTTTTAAATTCAAAAGTAAAGAATACCCATTCCCTTTTCTTTACCTAACATAACAAATAAAGGTTTTTTTTTTTTTTTAATCACCAACCATGGCTCATTTCTCTTCCCCAAAGCCCCAGAAGTAATCTGATCGTGAGATTGCCATATAACCTTCCAAGGGCATGCGAGTACTCTGTTCAGTAGCAGAAGAGGGACCAGGGTGTCCACCAGGCATGTGTCAGTTCAGGCCTCCATCCAGACTGGGGGTGGGGGGTTGTGGGAGATGTACAACTAGGTGACGGGGACACCTAGATTGGCCAGATCTAGGCCAAGTGGGCTGAATTCAACCAATAGGGTCAACCAGTACCATTGAACATGCCTCCCAGCCACTGCCCCCCAAAAGACTGGAAACAGGAGAGCACTCTCTTTCCCCTGGTGCTCTGTCTTCCTTGCAGCTGTGCCATGGTCTGTCTGTCTCTGGCCTCCTGTGGGTGTGCAGTCCCAAAAGGTTGCCCGTATTCTTTATGGTAAAACCTGAAACTTCTATTCTTCATAAGAACTCATTTCGATCACAAACCAGGCACCAGTGTGAATTTCTCATGGGAAACCAAGAATTGAGCATTTCCCACCTGATGAATCACACTTCCACATTCTTAAATTCGTATACACTGTCCCTGCCCTAACTTCATAGGATCCTTGGGTGATCCAAATGATTCCAAATGTGCAGAGATGCCATGGCAGAGAAGGTCTTAGCAATCTTCTATCAACATTACAGCCAAGAACACTCTACAGAGCACAGTCATCCTTTGAAACACATGGCATTACGAGGAGCAAAATGTTTGGGGTTTGGTTTAGCTTGCTGATCCCAGCCACATATTAACCTAACTGCTCTACCCAGGCCACTGAGATTGTGAGGTCTTAGGTAAGATGAAGGAGTGTGAAAAGGGGGGAGATGCAGAGGGATAAAGGGAATGGTGGAAAGCTGAGTGAGTGAGTGAGTAGATGAACAGTTCTGTTATTCATTCCTCATGAGCTTGTTCCTCACTAAGCTAACCTCATCACTCGAGGCTCAGTAACCTGGAGTGAACCTACAGCAGATGTTCCCTAGGTCATAAATGACACGAATCCCTTCCCTTCCTTTTTCTGAATTGCCATTTACCTTTCAGCACATGAAGCAACTATTACCCAAGTCCTAGAGAGTAACCTTGGCACTACTGACTTGAATTTTTAAATAAACAACCCTGGTACTGCAAGAGTGAAGTATTCTACATCTAATGGAAATGTTTGCAGTTCAAACATCCCAGCCTCCACAATATAAAAGACTTGGTGATCTGATCTAGTAAAGATTAAACTCAGTTTGCTGCTATTGAGGTAATTCTGGGTGAGAGTGACCCTATAGGCCACGGTAGAATGCCCCCCTTAGAGCTTCAGAGACTGTAAATCTTTACAGGAGCAGAGAGCGTCATCTTTCTCTCAAGGAGTGGCTGGTGGGTTTGAATGACCTTATGGTCACCAGACCACATTTCTAGTAGGCTCCTCTAGAAAGATTGGTAATGGCAGAAGATGTCCTGAACCTAATGACGTGCACAGAAGAAGCAGACATTGATATGTGCAGAAAGACATTTTCAGAATGATGCCTGCAGTCATATAGGATATGAGGGAAACATTACAGGAAAAAGGATGAATTGATAGATGAGATAAAGTCCACACACCAAAGGGAAATACAAGAGCTTAGGGACGAGATAACAAAAACCAACAGCAGACTCATGGACTTCTCGAATCAACTGGAGGAAGCTGAAAACCACATCAGTGACCTAGAGGATGACCAAGTGGAATTTAACATATGTGAACAAAAATTTAATAAGATTATCAGAGAAACTGAAGAAAATGTAAAATCTATGTCGGATGCTCTAAGGAGGGATAACACCAGAATCAATGGTCTACTAGAGGAAGATACAGCAAAGAAGCCACCTGCAACAATAGTTGAAGAATTCTGGAGGAAAACTTCCCTAGCTTAATGGATGAAAACCAGGCAGTCATTCTGGAGACTGAAAGAACACTAGCTAGACTGAATCCCAAGAAGTCACCAAGACACATAATAGTTCAACTATCCAACTTTGAAGAAAAGGAGAAAATCATGAGAGCAGCTAGGGGGAAAAAAGCAATCACATATAAAGGTTCCCAAATAAGAATTTGCTCAGGACTATCAGGGGGCACTATGAAGAAGAAGAGAGAATAGAGTAATATATTCCAAAATTTGAAGGAAAATAAAACAAACCCAAGAATACTCTCCCCAACCAAATTATTTATCAAGATAGATGAAGAAGTAGCAGTCTTCCCAGACAAGGAAAAACTCAAAGACTTTATTAGAAGAAACTCAGTCCAACAAGAGATCATTACTGACCCAGTATGGGCCAAAGAACAGCACTCACCAAGCATAAATAACAGAACATCACAGAAAACAACCTTACCCAGAGGGCAACAAAGAGAAAACAGCCCTGAAAATAGGAATGACTGAAGGGTGGAAAGAGATCAAGAAAGATCAACCCTCGCACACAGATGCACAACACACTGAAAAGAAAAGGAGGTAGGGAAACACCCTAGGGAACACCAAGGTAGGAAAACATAAAAGGTATAAGGTGACATCACATATACCATAGTTGGAGATAATAACCCTAAATATCAATGAATCGAACTCAGGAATTAAAAGACTGAGACTAGTAGACTGATTTAGAAAACACAATCCATCAATTTGCTGCCTACAGGAGACCCATCTCAAGACTACAGACAAAAATAAGTTGATAATCAAAGGCTGGATAAATGCATACCAAACAAACAGCAATCCAAATCTCAGATAAAGTTGACTTCAAATTGCAAACCTTAAAAAGAGATAAGGAGGGACACTATATAATGCTCAAGGGAAGGGTAGATAATGAACCAATAAGCATTTTAGACATATACTCCCAGAATGAGAGACCAGATGAATATGTAAACCAAACACTCCAAAGATGAAAAGAGTAATCACAGTCTCAACAATTATAGTGGGTGATTTTAATACATCACTCTCTGAGAAAAACAGATCATAGAGAAAGAAACTCAACAAGGATGCTAGAGATCTGAACACTACAATTAAACGATTTGACTTGATATCTACAAAAAATTCGTATTCTTTTCAAGTCCACATGACACATATTCAGAGATAGACCATATGCTGGGGCATAAGGTGAATCTACATAAATTTAAGCACATTGATATCATACAGCCCTCTCTCTCAGACCACTGTATCATAAGGTTGGAAATCAGCAAAAGAAAGATGAAGAAAACAAGAGCAAAAATTGGAGGATGAATAACTCTCTATTGCAAAAGGAGTGCAGACTGGCCCAGATCAGAGATGAAATTAGGAAATTTCTAAAAACCAATGAGAATGAAAACATGACATACCAAAACCTACGGGACACAGCAAAGGCAGTCTTCAAAGGAAGTTTCACAGTAATACATGCACACCTGAAAAAGGAAGAGTGTCTCATAACTGATATGTTGGGACAGAATTTACAACAACTAGAGCAGAGTCAGCAGGACAATCCCACTAATAGCAAAAGAAAAGAAACAACAAAATCAGGGCTGAGATTCAGGAGAGAGACAATAAGAAAACAATTGAAAAAATTAATGCATCTAAAAGTTGGTTCTTTCAGGGCTGAGCCCCAGTGGTGTAGTGGTTGTGCGCAGGACTGGGGCCCACTGGGATGGAGGTTCAATTCCAGCAGCAGTTCCACAGGAGCAAAGGCTGGGCCTCCTAATCCCACCACCAGTGGGCAGTGATGTCCCAAAAATAAAAAATAAATAAATAAAATAAAAGTTGGTTTTTCCAAAGTATTAACAAAATTGAGAAATTGCTGGCAGACTTAACCAAAGAAAGGAGGGGGAAATTTTCAATATCAAGAATGAGGGATGAAAGAGGGGCAACACAACTGACCCTAATGAAATCAGAAGGATAATTACACAGTACTACTGTGGCAGTCATGTATTCAGGATGTCAATTTCATGATTGGGATGTAGAGGTGGAGTCTAGCCTGTTAATCTGGAGATAGTTAATGAGTCACTGATGAGGCCTCTGTTTGGGAATGGCTTTCTCCTGAGAATTTTGGGAAATCTTGCAGTATTTCCCAATTGGATAAGAGAGACTTGACTCTCAGTCTCTGGGAGTCAGTCTCTGAGATGACTAACTACTGACAAGACAAGATGGCAGTGACCAAGGAACTGGAGTAGCTGGAGGAGGAGCCACACAGCCTTACCCTGATGGAACCTGGAGATCTCTGAAGCTGGAGAAGCCACGTGGAGATCCCTGCTGAGTTGATTCTACCACCACTGGATGCTGTTGATGCACCCTGAGCCCTGGAAACGAGGCACCATGGGGAGACCACTACCAGCGCCAGGATGCTTCAACTGCACATGCTTTTTGAGTCAAAAGAAGACTTTATAGACTGGTATCAGATATATGTGCTAATGTTGCATTTATGATCTTGGACTGGACTCTGTTGGGATGATTTCTCAGTGTTCCATTCCTCTTGTATATAAACCTTTCCCTTATATCCACATGTGTGTCTATGAATTTGTTTCTCTAGTCTACCTGAA
>PVJH01028439.1:0-27335 GCA_004026705.1 Nesogale talazaci
GGATCGTTGTGGAAGCAGACCGTCACATCCTCCTCTAGAGGGGCTGCTGGGTTCAAATTGCAAACCTTTCAGTGAGTGGTCCATCATTTTAACCCCTGGTTAAAGGGTTCCTTATCAACACATAAGTAGATATTGATTCATTTTTGAATGCATGTTTTCTGTATTGTTCTAATGATAATATATCTAGCACTAGAAATAAACCTAATTCCATGAATAGCTGCACCTCTTAACTGCAAAGACACTTAGTGTGTGCTTTACTCATTAAAACAATTTCATGTTAATTTGTCTTTAGACAATGAACCAAGCGAATGTCTGGGGAACAAAAGACCTGTGGTAAAGGAAGAAGAGAAAGCATTGTGATGGAACACTGCTTTGCTCAGAATAAGCTCTTGATAAATAGGAACTGATATTAAATCAAGTTTAATTTAATTTATTTAAGTAAAAGTGCCTATATTTTCAAAGCTTAGTGGAAATGACAGGAGCAATTTACAAATCCATAAATATTTGGAGCAGGATTTTTCTCTTTGTCCCAGGGTTAATTGTTTATTTTATGAAAACATATTTACATATATAATTAATAGCTTGATAGATAAGCTGGGTGTTAGAAAAGTTTAAATCTGACATTTTATAAGCAAAACTTTTTCTGAAATCCAATAAAAAATTCTGATGCTTCTTTAAATTCTGTCTTCAGTAGACAAATAAGAATTCCTTGTAAAAATTTTTGCTTTCCCAAGAGTGAATATCAGTCAAGAATCAGTAGTGGGGAACAAAAAACATTTTTTTCCTTTCCAGGTATTTAATTTAGTGAATAAGGGATCTGCAAAATCATTGACAGAACTCTAGGAAGGTGTTCCAACTGAGTCTCTAGGAACACCTCACAGAATATACTAGAAAAGTGGTTTGCCAGAGAACATGTATAAAACACACACACACACACCTGGTACAGTTAAGTCCATTCTGACTTAAATCAACTTTATCAGACAAAGGAGAACTTCCCCATAAGGTTGCCAAGTTTGCAAATCTTTAAGAAAGCAGATTTCCATATCTTTATTCTGTGTGTGCAGTGACTGGGGGATTAGAAACACCAAAGTTTTGGTTCATAGAAAATTAAACAAGTATGTCACACAAGCTCTTAAAGACATTTTACATCTTAAATAAGGACATCAGTGAATTTTAAAGCCATTTACAGAATTGTTCACTTAAATACACAAATGCACGATTACACTTGAAGGATCAGGAAGTAACCTTTAACACACCCCCTTCTTCACCTTATGAACTGGATACTAGGATATTCCAGGCTCAGTCTGCCCACTACCATTAATGCAAACACTCTCTTATTCACTACCATTAATAGACATTGACTGGAACACCTCTACAGAAAAACCCAAGGTCTTCAAGACTTTGCTTGTCAGTAGCAACAATTAAAACAGCAGGAAAATGATCCTGAAGTCACTCTAGATGCTCAATCTCAAGAAAGTACAATTAATTGGTGGGACTTAATTTGCATCCAGAAACATAAGTGTAAGGGAGTCTGAGATGTGTAGATTTTATTTTTTCCCAAGTGCCTTGCATGCTAGAAGGAGGTTAGAGTGGGTGCTAAATGCAATTCACTGTATTCATTATCCCATTTGCTACTAAACATTGCACATATTTAGCCTTCCTTACTTAAACTTCCAAACATTAATAGCAATGGCACTATATGCTAATCCAAATATAATACAACTCTCTTCAGTGAAAGCAAAATGATGATTTATCACTTTTCAGAGAAGAATACTCATTCTTTTTTAGAAAGAATATTCATACCTTAGTCACAATTCTACCTTGATATGCTGTAACTTAAGAACTGCTCTAAACTTGCTTACTGTCAACATATTTACAAAGAGGCCTCGTGGCATAGTGGTTATGCATTCAGCTACGACCCCCCAAGGCAGGCAGTTCAAAATCACCAGCTGCTCCATGGCAGAAGGATGGGCCTGTTAAAGTCATTTCTTGATATAAATCGATTGGAATATATAAACACATACCAGTGGGATTGGGTTTGCTTATCTTGAGACTAAAACGTAAGACATTTGATGCTGGGAGTGGTTCCAGAAAAGCAGAATTGTCAAGATGAGTTCCTTACTTGGTTCACAGGGTTAATTAGGCCTAAAGGTACAAAGCATGTTGTCTCTGTACATACAGGTTATGTCTGTCCCTACTAGTAAAGAGGGCCCTGATAACCCATGGTCTGAAGTGGCAAAGACGATGCCCCAAATAGCATCGCTGGCAGATAGATGAAGTGTTGGTAAGCAGGTAACAGAACTGATATTGCTGAATATAAAACCCAGGATTTTAGCATACGGGTAGCTGAATTATAATTCTCAACTTAGAAAGGTGCCTGACATTAAAGTGAGAGGACTGACATGAAAGAAATGGAACTCTGAATGGGGATGTGGAAAATGGAGACATGGAACCCTGAGATTCCAATGAGCCAATCCAGACATCAGCACCTCTCCTCCCAATAGAAGATGGAAATCTATTCAGTGAAATCATTATAGTCCACACCCACACTTCAGAAGGTTAGCCCAATTATGCTTGCTATTGTAGCACCTGTGACTGCATCTGGAGTGCTGCCTGAAGCAAATACTTTACAACTTAATGCTTCGGGCCCCTGGGAAACACTTCCACCCACCCACTCATTAGTGTCTCTGTAGATCACTAGACTTAAATCACAGAGAATTTCCAAAGGTCAAGTTCAGATGGTGAATCAAGAAGAAATAGCGTACTGTACTCTTTAAGAATGGCTAGAGGTGTTCAATATTTACAGACAGAAACCTGGAGTGTATATTTGGGAATGGTTATAAAGAGTGTGGGAAAAGGAACGTATACTTGGATTAGTCTGAGTTTATTGATTTGGCCCCACTAAGTACATATTTCTCATTCGACGTGTCAGCTAGATATATTAGGGGAGAATCTAAACTTTATTTGCTTGGTTTGCTGAAGCAAGGGTTATGAGATGGCCTATGTAAACTAAGGCAGGACTTTCTACTCCCATAAAGGTTTACAGCCTCATACACTCACAGGGCAGTTCTACCGTGTCCTACAACGTTGCTATGCATTGGCAACGACTCAATGGTAGTCAATTTTGTTTGGGTTTTGCTTATACAAGCAGATGATTTATAATTCGGGTGAATGACAACCTAACTCAAATTGCCAGTATAGAGAGTTATGACCTCTCAATTAATTCCCAGCCTTGAGCCAATTTATAGACTTATAATGCCCTGAATGAAGGGAAGGATGGTTTCCCTCAAAGAAAGATCCAACTACAAAAATGTAGGTTTTTATTGTTAGTCTTTCTCTTAGAATTCCCCAAAGCAATCCTTGGCCTTTAACCACAGTGACTGTTCATTGGGGGAACGGAAATAATTAGACATATTATGGGATGTTGGCATTGAACTGATATCAATCTCCTGAGACTCAAAAATGTTATGAAGACCCATCAAAGTGGAAGCATATGAATGTCAAGTAATTAATAGACTCATAGCTCAGGTCTGTCTCACAGTGGATCCAATGGGTTCTCAAACCCTTAGAGTAGCAATTTCCCCAGATCCAGAATGTATTAGTGGCATAGACATACTTAGCAATTGTCAGTATCACCTATTGGAGTTCTGAAATGTGTAATACGGGCTAATACCGTAGAGTAGCCAGGTGGAAGCCATTATAACTGCCTCTGCCTAGGAAAATAGTAAATGAATGCAAAATCACATTCCTGGAGGCATTTCAGAGAGCAGTGCCTCTATGAAGTACTTGAAGGATGCAGGATTGGTGATTTCCACCACAGCCCCATTGAATTTGTCTATTTGGCAAGTACAAAAAATGAGTTAAATCTTCGTGAATAGAAGTGGATTATCATAAACTTAACCAGGTGGTGAGATCAATTGCAGCTGCTATTCCAGATGTGGTTTTGTTGCTTGAGCAAATGAATATCTCTCTAGTTAGCTGGAAGGCAAGTTTTTCCATGGCCAATGTTTTTTCCCCATTTCAAGTTTCAAAGGAACAGTAGAGGCAGGTTGCCTTCAGCTTGCAAGGGCAACAATACACTTTTACAACTTTCCTCCAGTGTTAAGCCAGCTTTCTGGGACTATACCATAATTTAGTCCACAGGGACTTTCCCTTCCAAAATGTCACAGTCATCCATCACATCGTAGACATTATGCTGACTCTATCTAGTAAGGAAGAAATATCAATAATTTTAGACTCATTGTTAAAATATCTTTTTTCTAAAAGACAGGGAATTACCCTGTTAAAAATTCAAGAGTCTATCCCCTTAGTGAAATTTGTAGGAGTCCAGTGGTATGGGGTAGTGTTAGGTATCCCTATGAAAGTGAAAGATAAGCTATTACATCTGGCCCCTCCCACAACTGAAAATTACGTACAATGTCTGGTGGGCCTTTTTAATTTTAAAGACAATATATATTTCATTTTGGTGTGTTACTGAGGCTTATATATCAAGTGACTCAAAAATCTCCCAGCTTTAGGTGGAGCCCAGAAGAAAAGGCTCTTCACCAAGTCACTCCTCCACTGGAGCCATATGAGTCAGATGATCCAATGGTGTTTGAGGTAAAAGTGTGAGATAAAGATGCAGTTTGGAGATTTTGCCTTTGATAATAAAGCTTTGCCATCCTAGGCCAACAATGACTCTTGTTTTGTAAAGCAACTATTGGCCTGTTACTGGACCTTAGTGAAGACTGACCATGTCACCATCAGCCATCAGAAACTGGGTGTTGTCTGACCCACAGTCACAAAGTTGGCTTAAGCACTCCATCACTAAGCAGAAGTAGTACATACAAGATAGGGCTAGAGCAGGCTCTCAAGGTATAAACAAGCTGCAAGAAGAGATGACCCAAATGTCTATAATCTACATTCCTGGCATAGCAATGCCCTTATCCCAGTCTGCACCTATGGCCTCCTGGAGAGTTCCTTATCATCACTTGACTGAGGAACATAAAACTTGTCCTTGGTTTTCAAAGGATTCTGCATGATATGCTAGTACCATGAGAAAGTGGACAGCAACAGCACTACAGCCCCATTCTGGGACTTCCCTGAATGACAATGGTGAAAGGAAATCTTCCCAATTGGCAGAATTCTGAGTGGTACACATGGTTTCTCAGCTTGCCTGGATGGAGCAATGGCCAAATGTGTGATTGTGTTCATGGGCTGTGGCCAGTGGGTTGGCTGCATGGTCACAGACTTGGAATAGGAGTGAAAATAGGTGAGTAGCGGATTTGGTTGCCAAAAAAGTGAAGCAACTTATGTCTTCTGTGAATGCTCACCAAAGAGATAGCTCTGAAGAGAAGATTTTTTTTTAACAATCTAGTGGATAGGATGACATATTCTGTGAAACTAGTCATCTTTCTTTCCCATGCCCTCCTGGAATTGCTCCATGGGTACAGGAACAAGGTTGACTTGGTGACAGGGATAGAGGTAATGTGTGGGCTGAGAAATATGGACTTCCACACATTAAGGCTTACTTGGCTACTCTCATTGCTCAATATGCCATCTGACAGCAGCAAAAGCCAAAACTGGGTCCAGGATCTGGGATTGTTCCTCAGGGAGATTAACCAACCTGGTGGCAGGTTGATTAATAGATGCCTTTTCCATTATAGAAAGGACAGGGTTTTGTTCTTCCTGGAATAGATTCTCAGGATACATATTTGCCTTGGGGTCCTCACTGCTTTGGCCCAAGCTACCATGTCTGGATTTACAGAATGTCTTATCCAATGACATGATATACCATACAGCATTGCTTCAGATCAAGGAACTCACTTCACAGTAAATAACATATGATAATGGGTCCATACATTAATAATCTATTTTTCATATCACATTTCTCATTATCTAAAAGCAGCCACCTTGACAGAACAATGGAACACCACAATCATGGTGCCAAGTAGGTGAAAACACCTTGTATAGTTGGGACAATGTTGTCCAGGAGGCTGTATATGCTATAAACCAGTTGGCAATATATGATGCAGTCCCTCCAAGAGGTGGGATTCCTGGGTCCAGGAACTGAGAGATGTGAACAGGAATGGCACTGCTCACTATTACTCTTAGAGACCTACTTTCAATACTTTTGTTTCCTGTCACAATCACCCTATGCTCTTCAGGTGTGGAAGTCCTAGTTCCAAAGGGAGTAAAACTCTCACCTGGAAAGACATGACTGATTCAATTGAATTGGCAGTTAACCATGTGCCCTCACTGTTTTGGGTCCTTATGCCTCTGGAACAATAGGTAAAGAAGACTGCCACTGTACTGAGTGGTGTGGTTGATCCTCATTCCAAAGGGGAAATTGGATTGGTGTTCCACAATGGATGTAAAGAAGAATGTGTCTGGAACCAAGGAGATTTCTTAGATCATCTCCTTGTCATGTGATTAAAGTCACTGGTAAATTTTTTTGTAAGGTGCCATCAGGTTGGGTCTAACCCAAAGAAACCTTATGCACAACAGAATGAAACACTGTCAAGTTCTGTGCCATCCTCACAATTACTCCTATGCCTGAGCTCATTGTTTTGGCCACTTTGCCATCCATTTCATGGATGGCCTTCCCTTCCTTCACTGCTTCCCCACTTTACCAAGTATGATGCCCTTCCCCAAAGACTGGTCTCTCCTGACAATGAGTGCAAAGTATATAAGATGAAGTCTTTCTATCCCTGTCTCTAAAAATCACTCTGGCACTACTTTTTCTGACACAGATCAGTTTGTCCTTCAATACTCTTCTCCAGCACCACAATTAAAATGCATCAATTATTCTATGATTTTCCTTATTCAATATCCAAATTTCACAAGCTTATGAAACAATGAAGAATATCATGGCTTAGGCCATTCACACCTTAGTCCTCCAAGTAACATCCTTGCTTTTCAATACTCTATCAAAATCTTGTGCATCAGATTTCTCTAATGCAACTTATCTTTTGATCTCTTAACTGCTCCTTCTATGAGTATTGATTTTGGATCCAAGAAATATCCCAAAATTCTTGACAACTTCAAACTTTTCTCCATTTATCATGATGTTATCTATTGGTCCAGTTTTGAGGACTTTGATGTTCTTTGCATTGGGTTACAATTCAAAGTAAAAGCTACAATGATTGATCTTCATCAGCAAGTGCTTCAATTCCTCCTCACTTTCAGCAAGCAAGTTTATGTTCTCTCCACTTTATCGATTTGTTTATCAGCCTTCCTCCAATCCTGATGACAAATTCTCCTTCATATAAGTCAGATTTTCTGATGGTTTCTTCAACATATATATTGAACCAGTACAGTGAGAGGACGCAACCCCTTTGCAGATTTTTAACCATGCAGCATGCCTTTGTTATGTTTGCGCATATTCCCCTTAAACCATGTACAAATGTGGCAGGAGCACAATGAGGTGTTCTTCTCAAGTTTATCCATAGTTTGTAAAGAATCACAATGTTAAATGCATTGGCATAGTGAATAAAACAAATAAACATCTTTCTCTACTTTGAGCCAAGATCCATTAGACACCACCAATAATATCCCCTTTTCCATATCTCCTTCTGAATCCAGGCTGAACTTCTGGCAGTTGGAAACCACTAGCAGCTCGGTGGAAGAAGGACTAGGCTTTCAACTCACATAACCAGTTTTCATCAGAAACCCACAGGGGTTCTCTATGAGTAAGCATTGACTGGATGGCAGTGCATTTCGGTTGGAATCTTTACAGAAAGAGCCATGTCTTCTCCCACAGAACCACTGAATGAGATCAAACCATAGAACTTCAGTTAGCAGCTGACTGCATAAGAATGGTTAATAGAGAAAATCAAGTTCTTAAAAGTTTTTATAAAGATTTGTGAATTAAGATCCTGGACTAGACCTCCAGAAGAAGTGCAAAATCAACCATTTCAAATCAGTCGATCCAGGAGGGGCGTTGCTAATTCTATTTTAAGGAACAGGAGTAGTAGAGAGGAGGGAGGGCATCACTGTAACTATTGACTATAAACCATAGTGTCATATCTTCTATCAGGTAGAAGGTCTCCACTGTCACTACTTCAACTACCTCTCCATATCTTGGATTTGCGTTAGAATCAACCAGCAACAAAACAAAATATCATTGCCATAGAGTCCATCTGGACTTATAGCCACCCTATTAGACAAAGGAATACTGGTCTATAGAATTTCTCAAGATGCAAATCTTTATGAAATAAAATGGCCACTTCTTTCTCCCATAGAGCAGCTGGTGGATTTGAATCCTGGACTGTTTGGTTAACAACTGAGCACTTAACCACTGTGCCACAATATTTTTAGTTACATTTAATTACAGCCTAGGAGAATTTCATTACAAAGGATGGGAATGTTGCTGCAGCAAGTTTCCAGCTCTTGTTTTGGTGATTGGCAATGGTCAAAGCAGCAGAAACATGTCTCCATCACATTTATATTTTCCTACTGTGCATCTAGACACCCACTAATTTTCAGTTTTTTAGTATGTACATCAGCAGTAAGCACACTATAAAAAGGTGGGAATGGAGACTGTGTGCTTATTCATTTTATTGTTTTTGATACAATTAGGTTGATTCCAATTCATACACGCTGCATCAATTGTTCAAAACAGAGTATATCTATATTATATCTAACCATTGGTCATGTACTCATATTAAAGCATCAGCATTAAAATAAACAGACAAAAAACAACCATCAGTATTAATATTGCAAAAACCAGAGGGTGCGGTAGCTCATTATAGAAAGCTGTTGTAGTTAAAGAACACCTTCCACTAAATTACTTTAACAACGCTGACATAATCTTTGGGCAAAAATGTCTTTCATTGTTTTCGCCATTGTGGAATTACAAATGAAGCCTATTGATAGTGACTGCATCTTCCCCATCTGGTTGGGAAAGTGTCGATTTGTGAGCAGAGGCATTCTCTGAGGGGAGGGCAGGGAAAGCAATCACTAACATTGTTTACACATGCTGGCACCTGGCGATAATAAAATGTAGACCAAGATTTTTGTTAGTTTTATTACTGTTTTAAAATTCTCCACCGGAAATGTATCGCATATTTTTTGAAACAAGGACAGTTACTTCACTGTCCCCCCTTCCAAAGTCATTATTTTTCAGTATTATTATTTCTTGGAATAGAAGATATTCATCCTGCTCCTCAACTAGACTTGAAGAAATCATTTTTGAAACAACTATTAAGTACAAAACTAGAGCACTGGCATTAAAGTCATTCAGGTAGCCCAGTCATTCCTAGTCATGGTTCTACATTAGAGAAATCGGAGTTGTTGTTATGCAATGCAGAAACCGGGGCCCTACCTCCATAGTAGGATTTCATTGGTGCATGATGAGGTTTGAGCCTGAATATTGATGATAGATAGATAGAGTTCTTTACTATTATGAAAGCATAATATTCTGTACAAATTACCAACACTGGTTGCACATTAGACTTCTGACAGTCCTGAAATGCTTCTACCACCACTGGTTCTACAAGGCTTTCCACCCACTGGCCCATGAACTTCCTGCGTTTGGCATTATTGCATGACTGGTTACATCTAACGAGAAATGTATTGGGCATTTGGACTAATAATGGACTTATGGACTTGATGTGGACTGGGCTGGGATGTTCTCACTATACAATTGCTCTTTTTTTTTTGTGGGCATCACTGCCTCTGGTGGTCGTGGGCGCTACCCAGTGCCGCTCCCGAGAGGCGCCACTGAATTTGAACCGCCAAGCCCGCAGGCTGCAGTTCCGCACTCAACCACTTATGCCACCCAGGCTCAGTCCCTTCAATTGCTCTGTTATACAAAGCTCTTTTGTGAACCCAGATGAGTCCCCCCTGGATTTGTTTCTCTAGTCTACACCCAGCCAACACACTCACCAGTGCTATATTCTATACGGTCACTATGAGATGGCACTGACTCGATGACAGTGAGTTTGGTTTGGTGCAAACATGGGGAACATTGTTTCAGGTTTGAGATTGAGAAGTTAGCAGAAAACAAATTTCCATAGAAGGAAAAAGATTAGCTGGTTAACAATTTTGCGGGCATTGGATTTCTTGTGTTGTGGGAACAGTTTAAGGTTATAAATCATAAGGAGCCCTCGTGGATCTGTGGGTTAAGCTGTTCAAATATACCCATTTTATCTGCTGCTATAAAGAATTACAGTCTCAGAAACCTGTGTATGTTTTCTATGAGTTGTTGGCACTGGGTTTTAGTTTGGGTTTTTTGGTGGGGGGTCAGTTGGGAGGGGGACAATGGCATAAGAGGGAGCACCTATCGACTATGGCATCTGTTGTGACAGATAATGGTCATTTAAGGCCATGGTCTCATTTCTGTGTTGTTGTTGCTTTTTCTCATTCACCTTATGATGTGGTGTTGTGGTGGTGGTGCATCTAGCTATGCATTAGGCTGCTTCCTGCAATGTGGCAGCTCAAACCTACCAGCTGCTCCACATGAGAAAGATTCGGCTTCTTGGTCCCCTCTGTTCTTTGAGGGCAGTATGAGTGAGGGTCTCTTCCACAGCAGTAGGTTATATTTGGGTCAGAGACAAAATTGTCACCCTGTAAGGTGTTGGAGACACAGTGTCTATCAGCCCACTCATTCCTAATCCTCACTCTTACCTGATTTTCACCCCTAATTTGGTTTGAGGTGAGAGGTCTGTGCTCACTGACACCCTTGGAAGTATAAGAGAAAAGTGTGCAGGAGATTTTGGAGCTCACAAAGAGGGCAAGGCATGCCCTTGGTTCAATGTCATCAGACAATGAGGTCAATGATTAAGCACCATAAAACCAGCACACCTCAAAAAACACATTCTAAAATATTTGGATGTCTAAATTCTCTTTTAACCACTGGCAACATTTTTCGGAATTCATTCCTTATTCTGTCATTGCATGAATGCTCAATTTCTCTGGAAATATGTTCTCATCTGATCTATATTCTACAACATTGACATTTCTCTTTTCATTCACTTCTAAGCCTGTTCTCAGTAAAGACAGCCAACTGTGTTATATTAGCAGTGCCTGTGAAATGGACTATTTTCCACTAGTGGTTGAGATGAGACCAGAATATGGAAAATAAAGCTACTTTTAAAATTTTAATTTGCAGTAGATATCCATGAATAATTTATGTGTCCTTACTTTATAACATAATAATTAAGGTACCATTGATTTATTATCAAAAGTTAAAGTATGTTTAATGATACCTCTTTATCTATGCATTTAAAATTAAAGTATAAATCAAAGGTATCATTAAATATAATTTTACCTTACTGTATATTTCAAAGTCCACAGGCTATTTTATTTCTGTACTTCTAATTTCTTAATTCAGCTAAAAAAGAGATGACTCTAAGAAGTGACATGATAAATAATTTAGGGCATAATCATGACAAGGGAATTGAAGGATGATCTAATGTGGCAAAGGTTCTAAATGGCTAAGAAGACATTAGCATTTGTGTAGGAAGTTTTGGCATGTGAGAGAGAAAGATCTGCTTATGGACTCATTCTAACAGAAACATTTAGAGTGATTCACAGATGATCACAGTTTTGTGGCTTTGAATACCTTCGTAGGACCCCTGTTGCTTGTGGAGCATATAGACTAACCTGAGGAAAAGAGAGGCAAATTTGAATGCTGGAAATCCCATAAAAGTGAGAGACTCAGAGCCCCTGAGAGTTCATGCCTGCAGTGATTCATGAGAAAGGGGCAATATTGAAAGGAAGAAAAAGAAAAATATCAAGCTACAAATTTATTACTTCTGCTCTGAACATGTACAGTTAATGTTAACCCAGCATTTCCACAAGATGTGCCTGATTATTCGCTTTAGCTTATTAATGATACTGTTATAGTAACTGGTTGGTATTTATCTCCAAGGCATTCAAAATGCTTTGTAGGCACATTTTTATTATTCTGTACCATATCCTTGTCAGATGACAATATTCCCAACCCCCTCCTCCTAAGGCAATTTAGAGACAGAGAAACAGCGATCTCATATAAGGAATGAAGAATAGTTAAGAGCCAGGATTTTTGGAATAACAATAATAGCAATAGAAACATTTATCAGATTTTCTGATTTCTACCTGAGTATTTTCTGCATAAAGCTTTGCTCTTTTGCATCAACTTGTATGAACTAAAATAACCAGCATGCAGTCAAAGTCCAAAAAAGCGAAATTAAATTTCTGAGCATTAATTAGTAATGTTTTTGACAAGTGTGAGTGTTCTTTGATACCTTCATGGGAAGTAAATTGCAGCTATTCGGATCCCTAAAATATTGTTTCATTTTCTATGAAAGGAAGATTCATATCGGGCATAGTGGATTATTATTTGGTGAGGGCAATTTTAAAGGCTCCTGGCATTTTTAATGTAGTTCAACTGTCTAACATGGGCATTTTTAGGAGAAGATAGGATTTGAAATTTTGTTGAAAGGTCTTTGTATTCACTTTCTGAGCAGATTATAAGGCTACTCATCTATGACATGCAGTAAAAAAGACTACCCATTTCTAGTATTTGTTCTTATTCCATAAGAGTACTTTCTATTAACACATGTTATTGCTTTGAAATACCAGTTACTGAGGATAGCCAAGGGAAAAAAATGTGTTTTAGCTAATTCAACATTCTGGTGAATAGAGTTACCTTATGTTTGGTGTTATTCTAGGTGCCCCCAAGTTGGTGCTTTCTGTGCAACAGGACCGATCCCTCCTGTCCTGTCATTCTCACAATCGCTATGTTGGAAGCTGTTGTTGCAGACACCATGACAATCCATTTCCTGAAAGGTCTTCTCTTTTTCTCTGTTCCTCTACATTACCAAAGATGAAATCCTTTCACAGGGAATGACCTCTCCTGACACATCCAAAGTATATATTATGGAGGAGACCACATTTTTTTGGTGTGTAATAAGTTTTAACAAGTCCTTAATGTCATGTAACTATAACATTATACATTATGGTGTTATACAAAATATTTCATGCCTCTAAACACCCTATGGTCCACCTGCTCATCCTTCTACATTCCCTAGGCTCAGAATAACTACTAATGTTTTCACTATGATGACTGTTTTGCATTTCCACATGTCATAGGCTTGGAATGATACATTGTGTAGTTCTTTTGAACTGGCGCCTTTCATTCAGAAATATGTACACCAGTACTTAAAGTCCATTATTCATGGCTTACTAGGTCTTTTCATGGCTTACTAGGTCTTTTCATGGCTTACTAATACTTTTTTATTTCTGAATGTAGTTAGTTCATTGTATCGATGTACCACAGTTTGTTTACCCATTCTCCTATGGATTGCTTCTATTTTGATTGCTTCCAATTTGGGGATAAGTATAAATAAATATTTGGGTGAGCATAAGTTTTCATCTTGCTTGTGTTAGCTAAATACCCAGCAGTGCAATTGTTTGCACGGTAAAAGTGAACTTTATATAAATTACAGAACTTTCCTATTAATTATTGTGTATTGTTATTGGCTCATCAGTTGTAATATATTTATTATAGGAATACAGGATGGTAATAGGATAAACAATGTGCAAGATGGAAATGATGACTTGGAATTCTGTACTTTCTACACATTTTTACTCTGAAAACACCAAAACTTCTCTGAAAGAAATGTGTTTTAACTGCTGACCTTGGGGTGAGTAGCCCAACACAACCACTCTGCCATCAGGGACCCTTAAATCAATAAAAGAACTAAATAAATTCTTTTGCTGACAAACTAAAAGACTTCAGACTCACAAGGTGTTTCCAGGGCATCTTAATAAAG
Organism: Nesogale talazaci; assembly: GCA_004026705.1. NCBI lineage: Eukaryota > Metazoa > Chordata > Mammalia > Afrosoricida > Tenrecidae > Nesogale > Nesogale talazaci. The sequence continues at coordinate 13,740 of PVJH01028439.1, forward strand.
ATTAATTATCCATTTGTCACAAATGAGCTGAAGTGACAGCTGACAGTTTCAACTGCTAAAATGCTGGGTAACGTTGTCGTGTTTATCTAAAAACACACCCCTCTAATTAATTGCCGGATGGAGCTCATTTCTTTAAGATTAGCCCCATCTTTTTAATATTTCCAAACTACCTATGTCAAAACCCCAAACCTTAACCTGTAGTATTGCTATTGGATCTCCAAGTTGAATTTAAAATGCTGTTATAGAGAAAGCATTGGCTCCTGAATTAGCAAAAATATTTCCCTTAAGTGCCAGAGGGGTTTTTTAAGCTCTGGATTTCTGTGTCTTTGTTCTGTGATTGGAATGTTCTCTTATTGTAATGCATAGGATTTTCTTCCTTTAATGATAAAAGCCCAAAGTCTAATCAATTGATTGAGAAGACTGTTTACTACAGACTATCCTTTCTGGCAAATGTGCTGATGCTTCGTGATATCTGACTTTCCTTTGACAAGGGCCTTCTTGGCGATTATAAAATAAGTAAATATTGACTTCCTTTCTTTGAGGGTGACAGAGATTCTTCAGTCAGAGGTGCTCTTTTTCCCACCCCCTACTATCTTCAGAAACCCAAGTTGATGGAAGGTTACTTGACTCCTCAAGGAATAAAAAAAAAGATAAACGGATTTAGGTGAAGTGTTTGGAAAGATATCCTGAAAATTTTCTAAACCATGGAAACTAATTTTGTCAAAGAAAACTGTGGAATGTTAAGACAGGTTGTCCTTCCTCCATAAGAAGTCAAGTAAGAAGAGTCAGCCTATTACCACTCTGATGTTTTTACCCAGCTGCTGCTTTCCCACTTCTCACCCCTGTCTTTACCAGTGAGCTAAATATTAACTCTCCAGCCTGATATTTACAGCCCAGCCATTTTTTCAGGTCTTTCATTTATCCCTTTCATGCTGCTACATCACAAATCAAATGTGATGATCCCCATTCCTCAAAATGCACCACAAATTTCTGCCATATGTATTTGCTTAGACTTACATGCTAACCTTCCTGATATTTCTTTGAACTTGAATCCTAGCACTCTCCCTATCACTTACTCATTCCTGCCACTCTGGCCTTTAGGTTCTTTCATATTTCTAGGCCTGCTCTTCAGTTGAAGTTTCTGCACTTTCTACTTCTTGTACCTTGGAACACTTTGCCACAAATATAGGGTGGACTTGTTCTCACAATTCTGTTAAGTTTCTTTTCAAATTTCAATCTCACATGATAACTTGGTCATCTTATTTCAAATCACATTTTTCCTGACCACCATTATTCTTTCTTCACAGCACCATTCTCAATCGTATACCATTTTCTTATGTATTATTATGATAGGTTTTTTGTCAATTTGACAACTTCTCACTCAGGTCACAGCCTGATGATGTCATCTTAAAGGTGTGGCTTGCTTTAGGTATACCTGCCATGTTTCCTGATTTGGATCTATATGTCCTTATCTCCATCAGTCTTCTGTCTTTCTACCTCCTACTTGATTTTCCTCATTCATCAGTTGGCAGCTTCTTGAGTTGGGAAGGGTCTTCAGCTAGCGTCTCACTCATGGACTGAATTTTGCCTGGGCTTGCCTGTTCTATGGCTATGTTGGATACTTTCTTCATATGCAGTTCTTTTTTGGTTTTGGTTTTGGTTTTTGTGGGCATCACTGCCTCTGGTGGTCGTGGGTGCAACCCAGTGCTGCTCGTGAGAGCCTCCACTGGATTTGAAACACCAAGCCTGCGGGCCGCAGTCCCACACTCAACCTCTTATGCCACCGGGGCTCAGCCCAGTTCTTTTTTGATATAAATGTCTTTCAGATACATATGAGTGTCCTGATTTTGTTTCTCTAGAAAGACTAGTCTAGCACAATTATGTTCTTTTTCTTTTCTCCTCATCAAAATCTAAGTTCCAAAATGTAAATCTGGCCAGGGATTTGTGTCTGTGTTGTTCCCTGCTGCATCTTCAGGGCCTGCCATGTCGCAAGCTCTCTTTATTGAACACATTCACTGAACAAATGAATGAAGTGATGCTTTGCTCATTACCTGAATTCTTCCTTTCCATGTCTATTTTTTTAAAGCTACCTTTAGATGCTACCTCACTCCTCATTCCTTCCAATAGTGACTATTCCTCAAAGTAAGTGCTCCTGTTTGAAATGAACTGAATGCACCCTTGCCTCTTCTCTGGTTACCTGTGAGTTTTCCTCTTCCTTTTGGTAGGCACGTGTGTGCTACCTGATGGAAGTGCTCATGTTATTTTCTATACACCTTTTGCAAATAATGACTTTCAAAGCTCCTTCTGCATCTGTGATGGCACTGTGAGGAGTCGTGCAGACCCACATGGCAGCCGAACAAGTATTCTTGATAAAAATTGGAGAAAAACTCCACAGAACCAAACAAAAAGTTAAATCTGGAAATTGTCCTCGGGGTGTATAGCAAATGGAAATACATTTAGTCTAGAGAATCTACTAAAATTTTGTAAGAAAACTAAGGTTGTGTCACTTAGTTCATTATTCCCCCACTTTCCTTCTCTTTCTACTCATCCCTGTTCAACCAAGTAAGAGCTCCATTCCAGGTGAGTGTGACTAACAACATGAGCAGCCCCCCCCCCTTGTCTTCAACCTTCTAATTAAGGAACATAGTACTTCACTGGGAAGGGCAGGCAGCTAACAAAGCTTAAATGATCTGACAAAGTGGAAGCTGCTAAAATCCCGGTGAAAGTAGCTGAGAGATCAGCAGCTACCTTACTCCACACAGGTTCCTTTCCTGATAGGATAGAGGATCTGCCCATTGCATAGCAGTGCGAAAATACAGAAACCCCATTTACCGCATGCCTCACTCACTCAGAGGACAGAATTTCCATAGTAGGAATGCAAGCCTAGAAGAAGAGAGGCTACCATTCATGCCCAGTGCCCAAAGTAGTGGCTCAATTTGTTTCTCAAGAGACAGAGAATGTCCATAAGAATGTAAAACTCAAAAGTTCTTCTAACAGGAACTAACCTTTAAAAAAACAGAACAAATGGAAGGTCAAACCTAATGCCCAGTAGTTTCTCTTAATTAAGGATAACAAGCAAAACCATAGATTATCTAACTCACTAGAGAGAACCAGGGCAAGGAAGAGTTAAGTAGTATACTCCAGAGCCCAGAACTTACCCCAAAGACTTGTATGAAAACTAGCTTGATTCAAGCTTAACTGCATAAGTCTGTGGAACAACTCATGCTCCAGTGCCTTGTTGAAAACTATAGAGCAATTAGATACAATTAGAAGAGCATATCAATTGGATATAGTAATATTGAAAGATTTTATAGGCAAAACACTGAACAATACAGGAACCATCAAAATAAATGGAAGGAACAAACTGAGTCACTGTAACCAAAGCAACCAGTCAACATCTCAATCATTTCAAGAAGTATCCCAGGATCAAGAACCAATGGTAAAAATTTTTTTTAAAAAGGAACCAATGGTACTGAAGGAATAATTACAAGCTGCACTGAATATATTAACCAGAAATAAGGTTTCTGCAATCCACGGGATACCAATCAAATGTTTCGCCAAGCCAATGAAGTACTGGAAGCACTAAACCTGTCCATGTGAAGAAATTTGGAGGAGATATATTTGGCCAATTGACCAGAAGAAATTCATATTTATACTCTTTCCAAAGAATTGTGACCCAATGGAAGGTGCAAATTTTAGGATAAAACATCATTAGTATCACATGAAAGTAAAATTTTCCTTAAGATCATCTAACAATGATTGACACAGTATGCTGAGAGACGCAAGCTGAATTCAGAAGAGGACGTGGAACATGGGATATCACGGCTGATGTCAGATGGATCTTGGCTCAAATCAGAGAATACAAGAAAGACATCTACTTTTATTTTATTGATTATGCCAAGGCACTCAACTGTGTGGCTCAAACAAATTGGATAACTTTGAGAAGAATGGGAATTCCAGAACACTTCACTGTGCTTCTGTGAAATGTGGACATGGATTGAGAGGCAGTTGTGGAAGAGAACAAGGGAAAACTGAGTGCTTTGAAATCAAGACAGCTGTGTATCTTGGATCTGTCTCCTCACCATAATATAGCCTACCCAAGCAGGTGAGGATAGCTCTACAGGGCAGCCTGGAGCAGGCATAAATAGTGACTAAACTTATTTTCCCCACATACCAGAAGAGCTCCAACCCCACTCCACAAAACTAATCTGAAATCTGAGAGGTACAGCTCTACTTGTCCCATGTTACAGAAGTTAAAAGCATAACTATTCTTGATTTTTTCCCTTTCTATTTCCTTTGTTTGCCAACAATACTTACCTGGTCTATTAGCAGTATATTAGCATAACAATACAAGTAGAGCTGAGCTCCCATGCAGAGAGCTTGAGTCAATCATCTGGATGTAAACCTCACCACCTGACCTCCAGACAGTCTGTATCCTTCCTCAGGACTGTGCTCCTGACTGGAAGTCCATGCAGGTATATGGGTGAGACCACCCAGTCAGTTTTACATAGCATAGACAGAGAGTTTGTGTGTGAGACAAGGGTCGTAAGCCCCAGGACCTAGAGTGCCCAAAGTCACTCACATAAGCAACCTGGCCTCTGAGTAGGTTATTGCTACCTCCCTCCCTCCCAGACCACCTAAGTAGGTAGTAGTCATTCTCCTCATTCCTCCGTCCCCTCCCCTCCGCCCTCACATTCCATCATCAGAAATGAGCAACACTGTCCCCAGTGACCTGATTCATCAAAGGTATATTCCTTTAAGAACTCCTAAATCATAAGGAAACAGAACCCTCAGATCTAGCAAACACCAAAACCATCCCTTTAGCTTTGATAGCAACCATACCCTGCTCTCTTAAATTCTACACATTAATAAAACAAGCAAACAAGCAAGCAAACAACAACAACAACATACTACCAGACAAGGTTCCCAACTGTTCAAAAGACCTCTGCTCCACACAGTGATGATTTCCCCCAGGATAAGGTCTAGACTCCAGGTTATTGTTGTTGTTTTTGCTGATGCTGTGTGGTCTATCATTCCTATACTGCCCCCTTCTTTAAAATAAAGCCATGCACTATTATAATTCAATGTTAATCATGAAATCATGAATTCCTCATTTGTTGTTCTACAGAAGGGCAAAAACATATTGTTTTAGTTTTTCCTCTCAATTCAGTTATTTTTCCCCTCTAATCTCTCAATGCATCATCAATCCACTTGTTGGCACCCATGTCAGAGGCAAATATCCTGGGTAAACCTTAGAGCCCAAGCAAAATGGGGCTGCGTGCCCATGGGGAAAACTCTTGACAGTACTTTTATAAGCTCTCAACGAGAGAGTCTCAATCATATTATCCTACCAATGATGCATGTTGGGGTTTCTTTTCAGCCTTTAGTGACCCTGGATGTTTCCTATAGACTAACTGGATTGCAATTTTTTTGTGGTTGTCCAGGATTCTTAATAAACAACAGAAAGACTATGTGATTTGGCAAACCCCTAAGGGAATAAGGCTTTACCTTAAGCACAAGTGTTGCAAATTAAAGGAGCTGAAATTCTCCTTTGAAACTAAAGCTGAAATACCCTAGTATGATAGGAAGCAGAAGACTTCAATTCCATGGTCATAGCTTTGGAAATCAGTGGACTTTTGTTCAAATCTCTTGGTTTTGAGAAAGGCCAATAATTGACAACCTAAGACTACCATATACTTGATACTTTCTTACTTTCTTTACGTTTTGTGATATGTCCTAGTCTTATAGACATACTTTTGCCTTAAAGAATGATTGTAATTGAAATGTTTGCCTTGTGCCTAAGGTTCACTTAGTCCTCTAAGTGTTCTGTTACTTACAATTTTAACCCGTGTTAGTGAATGAAGGAGCCCTGTGGTGTGGTGGGCTACGATCCACACGGTCAGGATTTGAAACCATGAGCAGCTCCATGGGGAGGCACACTGTGCTTTCCGCCATAAACAGTTATAGTCTCAGAAATCCACAAGGGGTTGCTATGAGACAGCATTGACCCAATGATACTGAGAATAAGACACGTGAAAGTTGCATGTCATTTAGTGGCCCCCAAAACTTTCTTATATATGCATAGTTTATTTTGCTCAATAGTGCTTAACAATGTAGACCATTGGCTAGATTAATGACACTACTATTACAATTACCAAATGTTTCATGAGAGTTATTAAATTATTTCTCAACAGATAATCCTGCCTCTAAAGAGGGATTTGAATAGGCTTACCCTCTGACAGAGTTTATTGGTAAGTGGATTATTGTAGACATAGGTTAAAGTTGTACAATTGGTTTCCCCTTTTAACTCATTAAAAAATTGTTCTTGTAGCCCTCCACCCAGTTGAGAGCTAACTGAAGTGCATAAGAACTGCTCAACAGTCGACACTGAATGTGAGGGAAAGGGAGAGGGACTCCAGAGAAAAGACCCTGCCTAACATCAGTGCTTGCCACTTTCTATTGGTACACCTATGGACAAATTTCACATAAGTTCAAATACAGGTGACTTTTGGTGAAAGATGATTTCATGATACATTCTCACCCTGAAAGCATTCTCATATCATTTACAAACACTTTCATATGCAAACACGTTTTGACCTGCCTGCTGAGGTTCTTTTTGTCTCAAACAAGGAGTCTCCTTTATCTTTCAGCTTTTGCTTCAAGTTCCTGGATCATGCAGTCACAAAGAATTATACACAAAAACTTTACTTATAGTCTTTGGCCCCTGCCCCCAGTTGTCTTCCCAGGGGGAATAGGACAGTATTTCCATACACACTCTTGTTTCTAGTATTTTCTGCTTTCTTTGGGATTGAAATTTTACTGAGATATTTTTGGGTTTGGGGCTTGTGTGTTTTGGGTTTTTGGTCACTGTTGTTAGGGGTTTATATTATTTTCTTTCTACAAAATCCAGGATAATCAAAAGAAACAGTAGCTATATTAAAAGTTCCTAGGGGTTTTAACCACAGAGATTCAGAGGTAATGATAATGGGTATAAAAATGAAGAGATGTGCTAAAATGATTGCGGTGATGATTGTATGACTATATTTAATATATCAAACCATTGAATTTATGGTATGTTAATTTCATGCCAAAAATCTATTAACAACATGAGTGGGATAGATCCAAAGGTTTGTCGGCTGCTAAGTGAATTCCATGTCAGGGAATATTATTCAGCTATCAAAAAGAATGAAGTACTGACATGTGTTTGGTACAATTTGGCTGGACCTTGGAAACATTAAGTGAATGAAGTTTGTCACAAAAATTTCTCATATTGTGTACAGCTCTAATAGATAAATCCATAAAGAAAGTACACAGTTTACTGTTTGGCAAAACCTTGTTCATGGGGGGAAGGGCAAGTAATTTCTCACAGGTAAGGGATTTAGTTTTGAGTGATAAACATATTATTAAATTAAATATTATGGCAGTTTGTACAAGAAAATTATTATAATAAAAGCCACTGGGCTAAACATTTTTAATTGTGGGTTTTCTATTCTGTGGATTATATATCAATAAAGCTTTTTGGTTTGTGAATTTGTTTTTAAATTGACTGAGAACTCATTTTGAAAACAAAACTAGAAATTCACTTTGAGAACAAAACAAAGAATGAAGCATATTTTCTTCAGGAATTGAAGGGAGAGTCTGGAAGGATAAGAAAGGAATTCAGAGAGAGTAGACTTTTTGCTAGAGAATAAAAGAATTGCTTCCCCTCTTTCGCTTCCAGTTTGAGTATGCAAGTCAATGTTGAGCTGTGATCTGTTTGGCCCCGACTTGAAGTAGAGGAAGAAAACTCAATGACTGAAAGAAAAAAGCACAGGTTTTTAGCCTTCTCAGGTAGTGGGAAAATGTAAGAATATGGCTCAGCCAGATTATGCTTGAAATGGATTTTCATGTAAGTACCAGGTGGGAAGTGAGTTTGTGGTTATAGACCTTAGTGTGTGAAGGGCATGGAAAAGTGAAAGGAAGAGCACTGCTTTGAAGCTGAATGCTAAGTTTACTGCATCATTTTGTTCAGTCATCTAAGATGAAAACGTGTATTAGGGAATAGAAATTTATTCTCTGTGAGAATATTTGTATGTTCCAAAAATCCCTCTCTACCCTTTATCTTTCTCTCTTTTACAGTCTTACTCTCTCACTCCTTCTACTCTTCCCTCCCTCTTTGTATCTCTAACTCTATGTGTCTCTATCTGGCAGAAGGTTAAAAAAAGAGGGGGGTGTCAGAGGGTGAGAGAATAAATGGAAATTTTGAAGTTCTCTGTGTCAATTCCATTTCTACAGTATATGTTTTAGCCTGTACATTGTAGTGAATATGTTGTATAATGTAGTATAACAATGGGGACTTGAAAATAAGACAATGAACAGTTATTAAACCATTTTAAACATCCATTTCCTTAACTAGTGCATGCACACACACCAATAAAATAAAATGCAGAGTCTTTGGTAACATTAAGTCCCTGTTTACCAAAGAGGAACTGACTGGTATGAAGACAAATGTGGAATCAGGATTGGAGAATGACTTATTAATAACCTTCAATATGCAGATTACTAACCTTGCTTGCTGAAGATGAGGACTTCAGGCACTCCCTGATGAAGATATAAGATTGCAGCCTTCAGTATGGACTATGACTCTCTGTAAAGGATTCCCAAATCCTCACAACTGGACCAAGAGATGACATCATGGTAAATGGTGAAAAGTTTGAAGTTGTCTGGGATTTTGTCTTGGATCAGCAATCAATGTTAATGGAAGCAGTCCCAAGAGATCAAGGAAGAGAATCTTTGGACAATGATTGTACAATGAAGCTTAATGTGATTGAACTGTAGTTGTACAAAACTGCTTATTATGATTGAAGTATGGAATGATATGGTATAAACTCCTAAAATATGCTTTTTTGGGAAAAAGGATGAAACAATTTGCATTAGGTAAATTTGCTGCACAAAGCCTCTTTAGAGAATGAAAAAGCAAAGATGTTACTTTGAGATCTATGGTACTCTGTGTTAGTCTGGGTTGACTAGAGAAACAAATTGATAGACGCTCACATGTGTATAAGAGGTTATATCCAAGAGCAATTGAATATGGAGAGAACATCTCAGCCCAGTACAGATAAGTCCATAAATTTTATATTAGTTCATACATCTGGTACCAGATGTACCAGATGCCTTTTCAGATGCAGGAAACACATGCAATGATACTGAATGCAGGAAGATCATAGGTCAGTAGGTGGAAAGTCTTGTGAGTCCAGTGGCACGTGACTTCTCCAGCTCAGAGAACTAGCATAGTTCCATACGTCTTATCAGTGTAGCATCTCTGGGGAGTGAGCAGAGAGAGAAAATGTATCTTCTGCTTTCAAGGAAGAAATGTCAGAGTTCCCAGAATCCTCTGGGGGAAGGCCATGCCCTCACAGAAGTCTCATTGACTATACAAGGATTGACAGGTTGGACTTAACCCCTCCATTCATAATTCTCTCAAATTGGCAACATATTATATAGCTACCACCTACTCCTGATCCAAGCCATGGTATTTTCCACTACCTCATATACATGTGACATGGGACTTTGAGTAAGGAAGAACCAAGAGCAATTGATGCTTTTGGGCTGTGGTGCTGGGGAAGAATATTGAAAGTTCAAAGGACTGCTAAAAGGATAAACAAGAGTGTCTTGCAGGAAGTACACCCCAATTGCTCCTTAGAGACAAGGATGGAAGTAATTAATCTTATAAAGGAGACCATCATAGATGATGAATTGACATAGTGGCTGCAACACTGAGCTCAGGCACGGGAATGGTTGCGAGGATGGTGCATATTGCTTTGTTGTGCTTAGTGTCCCAATGGGTTGGAACCAACTTGATGGCACCCAACAACAATGTTGAATGAAATTTAAGTTTGCCCCACAGATTATATTGTCAGGCTCTTTCCCCAAAATAATTATCTGCTGCTTATTTAAAAGTTAAAAAATCATATTTTAAGTCTCACTTTGGGAAGAAGTAATGCATTCATATAGTTTGAAAGCAAACATAATAAAAAATTAGGAAACAATCTATGAATGAAACTCACTGATATTAATTTGAACAAAAGATGCCAGGTACTAAAGAATTCATAGTGTATGGTTCCATTTATATATAAAAAAACAAAACAAATAACTAAAACTAATCCATGCAGTCAGAACAAGTTAGCAATCACTCACAGAGAGAAACATGAGGGAAGCTTCTGTTTCCTGATCTGTGTACTGATTATGCAAGTGTGTTCCATTAATAAAATGTTACCAAGCTGTATATTTATGAGTATATGTATTTTCTATGCTGTATTCCACATTAATAACATTTCATAAAATAACAGAAAAATTATTTCAAAAATTCATGGTGAGATATGTCATCCTATAACTTCACAGTTCCACTCTCTTTTCACAGATTTCTTGGGCAGTTAATTTTTTGTGTATACTTTCATGCATACAAGGGGAGTACCAAAGAAAGCCAGAAAAAAGGGTGGGACTTTTGTGTATGCATTTTTCCTGCTAGGTGAGCATCAATCAACTCACTCTGAGTTAGTGAATCCAGTGGCCTCTCCTGGGAAGGTAGTCTCTGGTCACAGTGAATTTTTTTCATGAAAGCATTTTTGCTTGAACGTCATTTTATTATGATGGCTCATTTAAGAGAACAGTATGCAGCTATAAAATTTTGTTTTCTACTCAGAAAAAGATGCCCCAGAAACTATTGTGATGTTGAACACAGCTTACAAGGACAGTGCTATGGGAAAAACTAAAGTGTACAGGGGTTTTCTCATTTCAAAAAAAGTGAAATATCATTTGCTGACAAACCTCATTCTGGACAGCTGTCAACTTCCCAAAGGGATAGAAATGTTTACTCTTGATACATTTGGAGTTCATTCTACCAGGTCAGACAGTTAATCAAGCTTTCTATTGAGAGAATATGTAAAGATTGGACTTCAGTGTACGACAAAAAAAATCTGGATCTGTGGCAGATGGGGGACTGGTTTTGCTACTACAACAATGCGCCTGCTCATGCATCCATCTCAGAGTACCAGTTTTGGGTAGAAATAGCATGTCTCTCTTACCTCAAACACCATACTCACCTCACCTGGCTCTGTGCGAACTCTCTTTGTTTCCTTGAATGAAGAGTGACATGAAAGGACAGCAATTGGATAACAAGTTGAAGAGGTGAAGAAAACAATGAGGGTGGTGCAGTCCGACATCCAAACAGATAAGTTTGAAACATGATTCCAAGAATGGAATCACAGATTAGGCAAATGTATTCAGAGTAATGGAGAGTACTTTGAAAGTAATAAGGTGGTTTTATAAAAAAAATAAATATAAATGATTACATACAGAATGTAAATGATCCTCTTTTTGCAGGGAACCCCCTCATATACAGATATACATTAGAATTACTGCCCTGACCATTTTTCCCCATACAAATAGCAGCTCATGATATTGTTCTGAGGTTTTTTTTTAATTTTATTGGGGGCTCTTACAGCTACTACAACATTTCAGTACATCATTTGTATCAAGAACATTTGCACACATGTTTCCACATACATTTCCCAACATTTTCCACTTGAGCCCTTGGTACAAGCTCCTCTTTAAAAAAAAAAGCCTCCCCTTTCCCCTCCCCCCCTTTTTTAACGAATCATTTTATTGGGGGGCCCATACAACTCCCATCACAATCCCTAACAACATCAGTTGTATGCAGGCCACTTTTACACACCCATTGCCATCATCACTCTCAAAATATTCTCTTTCCCTCCAGGCCCCCATTATCAGTTCCCTGTATTACCCTTCCTACCCCCCCCTTCCCCTTGAACACTTAGTAATTTACAAATTATTTTTTCATCCTGAACACTGTAAAATGTGTCCCAACACTCACTTCCCTGTTGTGTGTGCCCCACAGAGGAGGCTAACTGTAGATCCCTGAAGTTTGTTCTCCCTTTCTATTCCTCCATCCCTCCATCCTCCTGGTATTACCACTCCTATTACTAGTCTTGATGGATCACCTATCCTAAGTTTCCTATGTTTCCAACTTCACTGTACATCTCCTGGTCTAGCTGGATTTATGTGGTAAAATTGGGTTCATGATAGTGGGTGGGAGGCAGCATGGGAACTTGAGGAAGGTTGCATATTTCATAGCTCCTACCCTGTATCTTAACTGACTCATCTCATCCTTGTAACCCCTCTGCAAAAGGATCTCACCTCACCTATTGATGGGCTTTGGGTCTCCAATCTGTACTCCCCCTCATTAATAATAATAATATAATTTTAGCTCATTGATGCCTGACACCAGATCCTTTCACCACCTCATGATCACATAGGCTGGTGTGCTTCTTCTGTGTGGGCTTTATTGCTTCTGAGCTGAATGGCCGCTTGTTTACTCAAGACTTTAAGACCCCAGATGCTATATCTTTTGGTAGCCAGGCACCATCAGATTTCTTCACCACATTTGCTTATGCACACATTTGTCCTCAGGGATCATATCAGGAAAGTGAGCATGCAAAGTTGTGCTTTTGAGTTCTTGAAGCCTGATGTCTCATCCCTTTGACACCTCATGAGTCCACAAGCTAGTGTGCTTCTTCCATGTGGGCTTTGTTGCTTCTGAGCTAGATGGCTGCTTGTTTACTTTCAAGCCTTTAAGACCCCAGACGCTCCATCTTTTGATAGCCGGGCACCATCAGTTTTCTTCACCACCTTTGCTTATGCTCACATTTGTCTTCAGTGATCATGTCAGAAAGGTGAGCATCTTGGAATGCCAATTTAATAGAACAAAGTGTTCTTGAACCGAGAATATACTTGAGTGGAGGTCCAATGCCCATCTGTTGTCCTACTACTAACCCTATAAGTATACGCATTAATCTATTTCCCCATCCTCACTTATAAATATATGCCCCTATGTACATACCTGTATTTGAACCTCTATAAATGTTCATTATCCCCCAGTTCCTTCCTCTATTTCCATTTGCTTCCCTCTGGTCCCACTATCATGCTCACTCTGCATTTGGGTTTCAGTATTTTTTCTCTGTTACATTAGTCTTAATCAATCCCTATTGGCCTTCTCTCAGCCACCTTGTTCCTGCATTTGTATCAATTGTTATTCCCTTTTTCCTGGGCTGGTCAACATCACCATCTTTCCCCCTCCTCCCCCTCTTCAATGTCCCCTACTCTGGAGCCATCAGTCCTGTTATTTTCGCCTCCAATCACTTTGTCCAGTCTATCTTGTCTAGATAGACCTGTAGAGGTAGCAATATGTACAAGAAAAGTCTCCTAAAATGGAGCAACTTAAGCAAATAAAACAATGATAACAAAAACAAGAAATCCCCTCAATGTACTATACAATATGTAACAGAATAATAAAAATAGCAATATAAGAACCTGTATAAAGTTCAAGGTCTGTAGTTGACATCCTGGAGTGACCCCTGGTTCATTCAGATGGGGTGCCAATACCCTGCCCCCAAAGTATATCCTTGGCACTCAATCTGTGACTTTACACTCTGTTGCACACTCTTAGTGCTTTGCATTGGTGTGGTTGTGTCCAACAAGGTATAATCTTGACCCTGCTTCTTCTTCCTTGCCCCAATAGACCTTGGGTCTGGGAGGGTA
>PVJH01028440.1:0-27485 GCA_004026705.1 Nesogale talazaci
CCTGCTTCTCCAGGGGGACCTGGAGGGGGCCTGGTCTGGAGGACTGACCATACCTCTTGCGTGTCCCTCAGATGCCGGCAGCCGGCCTTTCCTCCCAGCCCCGCCGCCATCACTGTGTGACAGACCCAGCAGCTCTGCTCTGGCTCGGCCTACAAGGCCAAGCCTCCTGGGTCTTGTCCGAGGGGTTGGCAGTCCTCTGTGCCTCTGTCCCACCAGCCAGGCTCTGGGCAGCACGGCACCCAGTCGTCAGGTGTCCGCTCTGGGGGAGCCTGGAGGGCAGGTGTGGCCATCTCACCACATGCTCTCCACTGGAGGCTGGTACGGGGCCATTTCTCCGCCTGGCCCTGTGTTGTCATTGTCACCGTGAGCCGTGGAGGGTCGGCACTGGACTGCAGACTGTGTGGGAGAGAGCAGTCATAGTGTCCCGAGGCCTTGAAAGGCAGCTCAAAGAGACTCCCTCCCCTCCTCCCTGTTTAGCACTTTTCCTGTGGCCGCAGGCACACTCCTGAGATACATCATGATACATTGTTGCCAGTATCAAGCTCATACTGATACATTGTTCCTAACTGGCCTCCCGGGTCCACAGAGCACTCCCAGTGAGTTTCCAGTGTCATTTCACCTTCATCCCTTGAAGGGCCAGACCAACTAGTTTCTCTGCCCTGAAATTTCCCTGGACCCCCATTCCAACCCTCCCTGGCACCTGTGTGTTGGTCTCACGTGTCTTCTGAGGCCCCCTTCCCACAATGCTTGACAGCTGGAACCACTCAGTGCCCAGCCTGCTCCCCCACCGCCTTTCCCCTGGCAGTATGCATGCCTGGCTCCGAGGCCTCTCCTTGTGGCCAGGTGCTGGGTCCCCTCCTGGCACCTGTCTTGGTGACTTCGTGATTGTTGATGTGACAGTCTTTGGGAGAGCACCCCATGTCACCCACCGGGGTGAGTCCCTGTAGGCATCACTTCAGATAGGGGTCTGTCCCAGCCACCTTGGTCATAGTGCCTCCTGCAGCAGGTGGGGAGGCGGCCACCCTGCGAGGCAGGTGTACGTTCCAGTTGCCCACATCCCCGCCAGCTTTCAACGGGGCCAGAGGTTTGGATGCTGGCCGCTCTGTGGGGTGGGTAGAGGTCTCCCTCGATCCCGAGGGGCAGCCCCACGTGGACACGGCAAAACGGCTCCTTCTGACAGTCAGGCCTGGTGGCACAATAGCCAAACCCTCCCGCTACCCTGAAAGTGGAGGGTTCAAACCCCTCACTAACTCCAGGGGAAAGGCCTAGAGAGCTTGTCTGGGAAGACAGCTGCCCGGGCTGCCCAGCGGTCAGTTCTGCTCTGGCCTGTACTCACTGGGAGCAGGGAGGGTATGGCTGCCACCTGGGGCTGGACACTGGGTCTTGTGTCTGTGCACCAGAGAGATGGGTGACGGTGGACAGCAGGAACACCTGCCTCCTGGGGCCAAGTCCCCTGCCTGGGCTGCCTGTACCATTCATGGGGGATGGGACCGACGGCGCCTGGGTCTGACACCTGTCTCCCCTCCACAGGTGATCAGGGACGTGTGCAGCGGCTGCAGTGCGCCCCTGGACGCTGAGTGCCCTCCGCAGTCCAGCTCCCCCGTGCACAAGGCCGAGCTGGAGAAGGTGGGTCTCCCTGGGGGTGGGCAGAGTCTGGGAGAGCTCTCTTTGAACACAGAGAGAGAGGTTCAGGGAGGGGGTGGCTTCCTCCCCTCCTGGGGCTGTGTCCTGCGGGTCAGGGGTGGCCTGCTGGAGCTGCAGGTCCTGCACATGCAGGCTGTGCCCCAGGAGCACACGCAGGGTGGGGCGGGAGAGAGTGGGAGACGGAGGGAGAGACACAGAGCGAGTGAGAGAGAGAGACACACACTCACACAGAATGTGAGCTGCCGCATGCACGTCTAGTCTGAAGGCCACACCCTGCCTCGTCACGTGCGCTCACAGGACATTGAAAGAGTGAGGGCGCATTACCTGGTGAGGCTGAGACACGACATCGCACGAGCTACATCCACCTGTCGTAGTCCCACGGAATATGTGCATGGACAGTTTCATTGTCTCACACTGTGGACAGGGGTGACATCACACTGCACTAGTGCAAAGGGAGGGGGGTTCCAGAACCTGACACTGTGCGATGGTCACATTATATGGTCACATTATATGAGGAGGGTGGCTACATTGTGTACATTCAGGCTGTGACAATACATTTTGGAAGATGGCTACATGCTGAGGGTGGCAACATTGTATTACACGATAGAGGGTCATCGCATGCTGTTATGTGACTACCTTATGGAGAATAATTACATGATTCATGACATTGCATGGTATCGCATGCTGTAGTATAATCTTACAGGATGTGATGTGACATCGTGGGGGCTGTCACATGACACAGCAGAATCTTCCGTTCAGTGAGTGCATGACCTTATGTTATTTTTTAATCATTTTCTTGGGGCTTGTATAACTCATTACACTCCATCCGTCCATCCACTGTGTCAAGCACATTTGTACGTTTGTTGCCTCGTCATTTTCAAGACATTTTCTTTCTACTTGAGCCCTTGGTATCAGCTCCTTATTTTTTCCCTCTCTCATGAACTCTTGATAACTTATAAATTATTATTATTTTTTCATGTCTTACACTGACCGCTGTTTCACTTCACCCACTTTTCTGTTATCTTTCCCCCTGGGAGGGAAGGTTGTATGTAGATCCTTGTGATCGGTTCCCCCTTCCCCCACCCCCACCCCCCACCTTCCCCTGCCCCTCCTGGTATGGCTGCTCTCAGTTTTGGTCCTGAGGGCTTTATCTGTCCTGGATTCCCTGTGTTTCCAGTCTGATCTGTGCCCGTGGACATGCTCTGGTCTAGCCGGATTTGTGGGTAGAGTTGGGGTCATGATAGTGGGGGGTGGGGGTGGACATTAAGGAAGCAGAGAAGAGCTGTATGTTTCATCGGTACTGGGCCACACCCTGACTGGCTCACAGCATGGCCTCACACTATATGACAGGGCCATTACGTGAAATCACAATACACCTCAGGAGGGTCATCATGTTATGTCCCGTGATTGCATTGCATTATGGGACAGACACACACACACACACACACCCCGGTGGGCCCCCCCCCCCCACTGGCTGTGTATCCCTTGGGCTCCATGCCCCAATTGCCCCCTCTCTCTGTGGGGACAACACGTGGCAGAGGTCAGTTGTGACACTGAGATGCGATGGCAGGACAAAGGCCCTGGACCGGGGCCTAGAATACAGCAGGTGCTCAATAAAGACCCCTCACCAAAGTCTTCTCCCCACTGGTCAGGACGAGTCCCCTCACAGAGCACTGCGCTCTTCCAGGGAGGGGCATGAGGAGGGGGGCAGAGGCACAGGCCAGGAGTGGCACATGCCTGCCCACCCTGTCTGTCCATCCATCCGTCCATCCGTCTGTCCGTCAGCAGTCCACGTACTTTGAGGATTCTTCTCCAGCACCGTCCTTCCGATGTTCCCCTTCTTCAATTTCTTTACTCTGTGTCCAGCTCTCACGTGCACATGAGGTGACTGAGAATACCAAGGCCTGGATCGGCTCCCCACAGCCTCCTAAGTCACCTCCGGCCTCTGCAGTCCGCTAGGGGGTCTTGGGCAGCAGCTGTCCCTACTACAACTCCTCTTCTGGTCCCCTGGCTGCCGCTGCCTGCGGGGCCAGGCAAGACGAAACCCTGGACAGCTTCAACCTGTTCTCCGTGGATGGCAACGACGTTCCCGCTTGGTCCCACTGGAGGATTGGGGTTTATAGGAATGTCATGCTGCAAATGACAGACCACATTTCTTGGAGCCCCCAGCCCCCACCAGGCACCATCCTCAGCCCCCGGGTTGCCCTGACAGGGATGGAGGCTCAGGCGTTTGACAAAGATTTGACACCCGTAGGCAAGCAAGCAGCTCCCAGCAGGCTGCCCCTGACTGCTGTCCCCTCTTGCCCATGGCTGCCAATGACCCTCCTCCCCTGACTTTGCTCTCATAGCCTTTGCCACCCAGTGACACCCAAATCACCTGGGCATCGGAGAAGTGCCCTGCCCATCCGTCGGGGACGGTCACTGTAGGCTGGCTCCCTGCATGCACAGCGCTGTCCCCCAGGGCTGGGTCCACTGACTGGTGTCCGCGGCTGCTGCTGTGGCTTCCGGACCTGGCCCTGCTCATTGGCCATCTTCAGTGCGGTCAGACCCGCTGTCTCCCTCACTGGCGGTGGCACCCACGGAGCTGAGCGGGGGCCTTGGTCTGAACAGCCTCCCACTCGCTCCCCACAGAAGCTGTCCTCGGAGAGGCCGAGCTCTGACGGGGAGGGCGCTGCCGAGAACGGAGTGGCCGCCTGGAACGGGAAGGAGCCAGGTGAGTGCCGGGCGGTTGGTGACGACTGGTCAAGCCCGTCCCTGAAAGGGTCCAGCACCCCCCCCGGGGGGGGGGGATACACTGTGTGGCCAGCCCTCGACTTGAGGCCATATTTGCCCTGATTGCTCAACGATGACCCACTATACAGCTGCTGTGTCCGTCCACCTCGCCCAGGGTCTGTCTGTCTGTCTCTCTGTCTCGCTGCCTCTCCACGTCACCAAGCACAAGGTCCTTCTCCAGGGACTGGCTTCCTCTGACAACATGCCCCAAGAATGTGAGAGGAGGTCTGGCCCTCCGGACCTCCAGCAGTGCTCTGACAGCGTTTCTTCCAGGTCCCCAGAAACTTCCACTATTCCTGGCCAGCACCCTGACGGAAATGCTCCCATTCTTCTCTGGGCTGTGTCTTCCCCATCCGGTGTCCACATGGTCAGGGTCATCTTCGTAGTGTACAGCCCAGCCCCAGGGGCACGGAGGGCTTGTGCCCAGCTCACACCCTCAGGAGAGTGCCCAGGAAGCAAGGCCTGGTGGCCCACGCCCGTGGGGAAGGCTCTCGTGGGGGCCCTGCAGGGGTAGGGGGGCGCAGTTATGGATGGGCACCTCCCAGGAGCCCTGGGGGCACAGTGGGTGAGTGTGGCCATTCCAGGCGCCCGTGGGGAGACACGAGGCCATTTGCCCCATGACGACCTCTCCGGAAGCTCTGGGCAGCTCCGCCCTGTCTTGCAGGCTCAATGCCGGTCAGCTCCACAGCCATGAACTGAGACTTTTGGCTTTTGTGTTTGGGAAATATTCCCTCATGTCTGTCTGTGGCTGGCCCTTTGATGTCCTGTGCAGGGAGGGCTGGTTGGGGGAGATAGCCGGGTTTCTCTGCCAACAGGGGCAAGGGGGCAGTCATTGATCCCCGATCCTGGCTTCTAAGGGGTCCCCCGATGGATGCCTGGATTCACAGCCCTTCCTCTTGGGAGCAGAACCAGCCTGCCACCCCGCACACCGCCCCTTTCCCCAACACCAGATGGTCACCCCGGGCCCTGTCCACTCCAGCTCAGGCTTCCGTGCCACTTCATTGCGCCTGTCATGCACCTCACAGGGCAGGCGGACACTGTACCCTGCACTCACACAGGGCGTCCTGCAGGGCTCTTGGCACCCCATGCTCCCTGCAGCCCCGCCCCCCCCCCCAACCGCCGCATGCAGCATGACTCCACGCCACCGGGGACCCCTGCTGGTAGAATGGGCTTTCCTATGTGTGGGACTGGAACTCACCAGCACCAGCTGACTGGGGCTGAAGTGTTCTCCTTTGTCCACTGCTCTCTGCCCATGTCCTCTCCTGTCCCTGCTGACCAGACACTGGCCCGGTCACCTGTGCAGATGTCTAAGTGCTACAGGCCTATCATCACAGTGTCTGGGTGCCCAGGGCACTGGCCATGCTGCCAACATCTGTCTGCTTGTCGCCTTCCCTTGTGGGCCTTCTGAGTTGCTGAGGGAGAGAGGGGCACCCCCTGTCTCCTAGACCCCTGTGGGGTGGCTGCCTGTGTCTCACGGTAGGTGACCTTGGATGGGTGAGTTTCCTCTGTGTTGGCTGCCCCGGCGTCTGGCCGAGCTGGCCCTGCCCACAGCCCTGCACGGTGTGTCCTACCCGTGCGCTTGCCTCTCTGTCTGCGAGGCCATCAGGTGCCACTTGGCGGTGCTCTTAGAGGCCCTGTGGATAGCAGGAGAGGACGCTGCCAGCTGGTGCCAGCCTCAGGACCCCTGTAATGCCGGAGTCCGTGGTCAAGGTCACTGTGTCCGCCCTAATCCTTGAGGGCCGTGCTCCTTCAGAGCCCCGTCACACGACTGGCCCATCTCTCTGTGTGTGCACACGCGTGTGGAACTGTGGGCACATGTGTGCTCCCAGCAGCCTGTTTCCTTGTAACTCTCTGTCCTACAGCCCGTGTATATTTATATGTTTGTGTGTGTGCCCGAGTGTGTGCCCGTGCTCGTGTGCTTGCATGCATGTGTGTGCATTGTGCTCCCAGAAGCCCATTCCCCTGAGGCCCTCTCCCCTATTGTCTGTGTGAATTTGTGTGTGTACACATATGTGTGTACATGTGTGTATTTCAGCTGCTGGCTCTTGTTATCCTCTTCCCTCTTGTCTGTGTATGTGTGTTCTTGTGCATATGAACATATGTGAATGTGTGTGCAAGTCCCCAGCAGCCTGCTCTAGGGGGCCCCCCCTCTATTGTCTGTGTGTGTGTGTGTATATGCCAGGGGGGTCTTCCCTACTGTGTGCGTGTGTGTGCGTGTGTGTGTGTGTGTGTCTCACGCATCCCCAGCAGCTCGGTCTTGGGCTTCCCCGCCCCCCGCCGGCACCAGCAGCTTCGCCTGCTCTGTGCTGATGGTGGGCACCACTGTCCGCAGTGAAGGGGAAGAAAAGCTGCAAAGGGGAGGCCAAGGGCCCGGTGTCCAAGGTCACGGGCAAGAAGATCACCAAGATCATTGGGCTGGGCAAGAAGAAGCCGTCCACTGACGAGCAGACCTCATCCGCCGAGGAGGACGTCCCGGCCTGCGGTAAGGCCCCTGGGAAGGTGGCAGGTGTGTGTGTGGTGGGGGTAGGGGGAGGGTGCAGGCTCCTTTCCCAAGGGCCTCTCAAGGAAAGACGTGCCCCTGTGACCCCTCATGGTCAGTCTGGGCATCTCTGGGCCAAGTCCGACCCTCAGAGGCCCATGGAACCCACTCAGGAGAGGCCTGACTGCAGCCTCACTGCAGGGGTCCGGGCCCGGATGGGTGGATGAGCTGCCAGCCAGCAGGTTCAAGGAGCTGAGTGACGGGTCTGTCCCAGCTCACAGAGACCCGGGGGACAGACAGAGCTACCCCTGGGGGTCACCCAGGCTGCCCCCAGACTGGCCTGCCTCTGAGCTGCCCTCCCCTCTGTTCGCAGTTGAGTGTTGCCCTTGAGGCATGGCTAAGCTGGGCGCACACCTCGACCCCGCCCCCTGGGGGAGGCCACAGCCTCCGTTTGGCAAGTTGCCTGTGGAGGGAGACAACCCTTCCCCCCCCCCCCCCAAGCGTGTCCCCGTGAAGATCTCGGCGGCACTGGCAGGTCCCGCGGTTCCCGCGCCCTGGTCTGCGCGGAGGGTGACACCTTTGCCTGTCTCCCGGGCCAGGCTACCTGAACGTGCTGACCAACAGCCGCTGGCGGGAGCGCTGGTGCCGCCTGAGGGACAGCAAGCTGGTGCTGCACAAGGACCGCACCGACCTCAAGGCCCACATGGTGTCCATCCCCCTCCGCGGCTGCGAGGTCGCCCCGGGCCTGGACCCCAAGCACCCGCTGGCCTTCCGGCTGCTCCGCAACGGGCAGGAAGTCGCCGTGCTAGAGGTGCGTACGGTGTGCCCGCCTGCGTGGGCGGAGCCCGCTCCTCTGTGTGGGTGGAGCCTGCCCCTTTGTGTGGGTGGAGCCTGCCCCATTGTGTGGGTGGAGCCTGCCCCCTGCGTGGGCGGAGCCTGCCTCTTTGTGTGGGTGGAGCCTGCCCCATTGTGTGGGTGGAGCCTGCCCCATTGTGTGGGTGGAGCCTGCCCCTTTGTGTGGGTGGAGCCTGCCCCATTGTGTGGGTGGAGCCTGCCCCATTGTGTGGGTGGAGCCTGCCCCCTGCGTGGGCGGAGCCTGCCTCTGTGTGGGTGGAGCCCGCCCTGCATGGGCGGAGCCTGCCCTTCTATGTGGGCAGAGGCCACCCTCCTTGTGGGAGGTGCCTGCCCCTCCATGTGGGCGGAGCCTGCCCCTCTGCTTGGGCGGAACCCATCCCTCGTGTGGGAGGTGCTGTTTGGCTCAGACACCCCCTGAGGCCGAGGGACCACATTGACTTCCGTTGCAGCCCTGTGTTGGGACGAGAGGCACAGTCCATGTGTGGATTTGAGTGACCTGGAGCAGGTGACCTGGCCAGCACCATAGGCAGGGCTGTTGGTGACCGTCCATCGCCGTGGTCTGGCTGTCCAGCTCTCTGCTGCCCCTCCGTTTTACTGACCATAATGCCCGTTCCTAGAGGACTGGTCTTCCGGTGGTGTGTCAGGGACACAGTGTCACTTTGGGGAGCCAGTGGCTGCTCTGGGCCCTTATTTTCTCCACCCCGATCGAGGAAGTTCCCAGCGTGGGGCCCCAGGTTGGGGGACCTGCTCCACTCCTGGCTCTTCTTAATCTTGGGGGCCGTGAGGCCCTTCTCCCTCTACTGTCTTCCCTGCCTCTGGTGAACTGAGAGAGAACCAGTGAAGCAGCGACAGCCCAGGGCAACGCCCCTGCCTGGCTTCAGGGCTCTGACCTTGGAGGAGGTGCTGGATCTGCCCCCCAAGCCCCAACACTCCCATCAACTCACAGGATGACATCATAGCTTAAGTGCCTGTCCTTCAGACTCACAGCCCAGCCAGCCTCTGTGACTCCTGGCCCAGCCCTGTGGAGATGTGCGACACACACACACACACACACACACACACACACACTGTGGAGGACACAGCTTCAGGCTATGGCTATTCCCTGGAGCCATAGCCACCACCGTGACTTGGGTCCGGGGAGTTCTGGTCACATCCTTTCCATACCTGGCATCTGCCATGTCTTTAAAGCATTCCCCACCTCCCCTGCCTGACTTTTTAATTGACTTTCGTTTTTTAAAAAATGATTCCAGGGCTGAGCTCCGGTAGTGTAGGGGTTGTGCGCAGGACTGCGGCCCACTGGGATGGAGGTTCAATTCCAGCAGTGGGGTTGGGCCTCCTACTCCCACCACTGGAGAGCAGTGATGCCAAAAAAAAAAAAAGATTCCAACTGGTCTGCTTAGTCCTAACCACTCTGTCCTCTAAGCTCAGGAGCTCCAGGACTTGTGTTAGTCAGGGTACACTAGAGAAACAAATTCATAAACACTCATGTGTATAAGAAAGAGCTTTATACCAAAGAGCAATTACATATTGAGAAAGCAGCCCAGCCCAGTCCAGATCAAGTCCATAAGTCCAATATTAGCCCACATGTCCGATGCCAGTCTACAAATTCCTTAGACTCACTCAACACATGCAATGACGCTGAATGCAGGAAGATCACAGGCCAGTGGTGGGAAGTCTTGTGGCTCCAGTGGCAGTAGAGACATCTCAGCGCTGACGTGGGTCCCACATGACTCCCCCAGCTCCAGGGCTCTGGTTCCACCAGCACAGCTCCAGTGTCTTGTCAGCAGGAAGACAAAGCAGAGAATGCGTGTACGCCTGGTCTCCGGTGAAGCTATTTATTGCCAAAGCTCCTCTGAATGGGGCCACCAAGCTGCAGACTTGATTGACAGGCTAAACTCCACCCCTCATGCTTCATAGTCTCCAGTTGACCCCAGATGATGTAACGACCACAGGAAGTGTCTCCCAGCCCTCCCGCCCGCCTGGTGGGGCTGGGGGTTTCTGCGCTGCTACAGGGCAGGACTTTTGAGGCATAGGTAGTCAAACAATGGGGTCATGGTTGGGACCCCACCCCACACCTGAGAAATAAGACGCGTGGGGGGAAAGATCCAGGCCCACCACAGATAGAACCAACCCAACCTGGGCAGCTGGAGCAAGAATTTCA
The DNA here is from genome assembly GCA_004026705.1 of Nesogale talazaci. Taxonomy (NCBI): domain Eukaryota; kingdom Metazoa; phylum Chordata; class Mammalia; order Afrosoricida; family Tenrecidae; genus Nesogale; species Nesogale talazaci. The sequence goes on from PVJH01028440.1 coordinate 9,912, forward strand.
ATGACTGTGACTGGCCCTGGGGCCAGACTTCAGACTGCCTGCTGCCTCTGTTTCCACCGTCACAACCCTCACTGGTTTGACCTGTGGAGTTCAGAGGACGCCGTTCCATGTCAAGAAGCCACCTTGGGGGGCGACCACATGGATCTGCTTGCTGGCAGTGAGTTGTGAGTTCTCCTTGCCTGAGAAGATGAACGGAGGTGGACTCAGTGGTCTGAAGGTGGGGCTTGACGTTATTGGAGAAGCGTGGGCTTCGCTGGGCTCTGGACATTCTGGACAAGAGCGGGCTCTGCTGGCTGTGCCTCGGAGGACACCTTCCAGAGATGTGATGGTGGAAACCTTCCAGAACCTGGACGCAGGGTGGGAATGGACAAAGTCTTCCGGGGAACAGAAAAGAATGGGATTGGTGAAGCCTGCATCCTGGCCATCCAACATAGGAGAATCCTGAGTTCAATGGCAGGAAAATTGCCCCAACAGCCAGGAAAGGCCTTTGAAAGAACCCATGGTAGAAATCCACCCAGCGACTGACAACAGCACTGGGGAGAGGCCTGATGACCGTCAGAGAAGGGGCGGAACTGTCATCTTTCAGCACTAAACAGACACAGAAAGCTTCAGCGTGGGGAGGAGACTGATGGATATAAAGACTGGGAACGCCTTCAAAGATGGTGCCTCAGAACACACAGTGGAGAGAGGCCTTGTGGGGGAGAAGAAGGTGGAAGAGGCTTCTGGGGTCACATAAAAGGAAACAGGAGAGGGACCTCATGAATGGAGAGACTGTGGGAGAGTCTTCCACACGGAATGTGCACACAGAAGAATCCACAGTCGGGAGAATTCTTCCCATGCGTGCCGGGAATGTGGGAAACCCTTGAGTCGGCTGTCAGCATGATTGCAACACCAGGGGAAATGCAGTGGAGAGAAGCCTTGTGCGTGTAAAGAACGTGGGGCAGCCTTTGGATATCATTCAGGACTGGCCCAGCACACCAGAGCAGACGGTGGGGGGAGGCCTGGCGCATGTACAGGGTGTGGGAAAGGCTTCAGGGGGTTGGCGTCGTGATCCCGGCTGTGGAGAGGCCTGATGAGTGTGAGGGAGGCGGGAAATCCTTCAAAGGACGTTCAGGACTGTCTTGCCATCTGAGAACACAGAGGAGACAGAAGCCCGATGAGTGTGAGGGAGGTGGGAAAACCTTTAGTCCATCCTCAGTTCTCAGAAAACATAGACGTATTCATGGGAGAGAAGCTTTTTAAGTAAAAAGGAGGGAAAATTTTTTATTGGATGAGCACCCTGACTCAACACAAAACAGTCTTGAGTGTAACGGAGTGTAAGAGACGCTTTGCTTCCTCCAAGAGACCCATGGCTGCTCCTGCAGAAATGAAAGTGTGAGCACCACGATAGGTCTTTATTCCTCCCTCATTTCTCAGCAGACACATGAGTGTGTCAGGGGAGAGAAGAACTTGCCTTATGTCTCTGGGGAATAGGCAACTTCCATTCTCCCTAAGACTTTAAAAGCCGAATGAGAAGACGTAGCAGGGAAAGGATGAAAAGGAATGCATATGTGCTTCACGTTGGCCCCCCTTCAGACACGCCTCGTCTTGAAAACTGGATCATACATGTGGCAACGGGAATCGAACAAGGGCGGAGCTCAGGGTAGGGTTTGCTCTCCCCCAGTAAGGATTCCTGCATCGGGGAGAGTCTTCATCAAGTGACCGTCTCCTCTGGATGTGTGACCGGTGACATTTTAAATCATTCGGGCTCGAGGAACGGAAACATCTCCGTCTTTTGGGATTCTTCCGGTAGGGACTGATCCTGTGACTGTACACAGGGAGGCTCTTTCCCTTCTCAGCATCCCTAATGAGACCTCTCTCTCTCTCTCTCTCTCTCTCTCTCTCTCTCTCTCTCACACACACACACACACACACACACACACAGTGATTAGAAGCAAAGTACCCTTCCCATGACAGCACCTGCCTTAGGAAAAGTATTACAGCATAGCTTTCTTTTCTGATATTCTTATGTTCTTACCAAAAGCCCCCTAAAATGGTGAACATTGTGAAGTGTGCTTTCTTGGAATGTTTCCAATGACTTTCTAAAATTAACACACACACACACACACACAGAAATCTCAGGATGGTGATTCTACAGGGTGGGTTGCTAACCCAAATAAATAAGCAAACAAATAGACAAGTTTACAACCAAAAATCACTGCCATGACGTCGATTCCCGCTCATGGCGACGCCCTCAGACAGGCCCCTCCCAGCTCAGCATAGAGCGGTCAGTCCCCGTGGGTCTCAGAGTGTAACTCTTGGCAGGTGGGCAGAGAAGCCCTCGTCTTTCCCCCCAGGAGGGGGTGGTGGTTTCCAACTGCTGACCTTGGAGACTGCAGGCCGACACGCAGACACGAATGTCACCAGGACTCCCCCACATTCCAGGAAGAGGCTCAAAAGGGCGACTGTAGGGCTGGGGCATCATGGTCCCATGCAAGACCATCGGTTTAAAACAACCAGGTTTCCAAAACTGCCCGCACAGTAACGTAATGGGTAATTTCCGAATTTGTTTGTGTGTGTGTGTGTGTGTGTGTGTGTATCTTCCCTCCTGCCCCAGGGGTGCCTGTCCCCTCCAGCAGATGGACCACTCCCCACTAGATGGCCTCCTCACATGGGGCCCAGTGGACACACCAGGCTCCCATGAGTCCTGGAGTTTGAGCGAGGACCACAATAGCCACAATGGCTGCAGGGTGGGACACCTTAGTGCCCACGGCCAGCGTGTCCGGTTCAGGGCCTCCGCTGGACCTCCCTGGGAGTGGCTGCTCCATCCCAGCACTGCCTCATGGGCAGGCTGTCACGTCCCTGTTCTCAGCCAGCATGACCTCACCCCTCTCGTCTGCCTCTGCACCTCTTCTGACACACACCCCAAACGCTTTCGTCAACCCGAGGGGGCCCGTCGAGGGGCGGCCCTCAGCGAGGGGCACTGACGTCCCGGCTGCAGCCAGGGGCTAGAGTGTAAGAAAGCCTGTGTGGGAGGGGCAGGCCTGGGCTGGCCCTGACCTCACCTGCTCTGTGGAGCATGGGGCTCTTTGAGGGGGAGGCCAGTGGAGGCCCCACACACATTCTGGGGGAGTTGAGGAGGTGGCTGGAGGGCACGGGTGACAGCTGCATTGTCGTCAGGTGGCAGAAGAGGCGGTACTGAGGCCCAGGCTGCCCGGGGTGGGGCTCAGCAAAGCCGGTGGTTATGCCCTCGGCGGCAGCAGCACCCACATCCCAGACCAGGTCTATCTCCATACCCAGACTGCACTTCCGCCCCCCTGCCAGGCCTCATCATCTGAAGACATGGGCAGATGGGTGGGGACCCTGCTGGCCGAGACAGGCTCGTCCACAGACCCGGAGGCCCTGCACTACGACTACATCGACGTGGAGGTGTCCGCCAACGTTATCCAGACAGCCAAGCAGACCTTCTGGTGAGTAGGGTTGGTGCCGTCAGTGGGGCCAGAGGGGAGGGGAGTGCACTCGGGAGGGTTGGTGGGGCCAGGGAGACAGTCACGGGGCATCAGCAGGCCTGGGGGATGGTCGGCGGGGTGGAGGAGATGGCCATGGGGCGATCAGTGGAGCCGGGGTGCAGAATAGGAGGAGGGTAGGGTGGGGCGAGGGCCAGGGGCCATGAAACCCCACATCTCCACATTTAAGGCTCTCCAGTGGTGTGGCAGTTAAGCGCTTCTGCTGCTAACTTGAAGGTCAGCGGTCAAACCCAGCTCAGGAGGAAGGCGGGGAGCTCTGCTCTGCCGGGCCTCGCCCCTCTGCCCCGCAGAGTCGCCCGGGGTCAGGGCTGGTGGGCCTGGGGTGCTGCTTGGCAGTAAGCATTTGCCATGACATGCGGTGTGAAGACATTGGACTGTGTGGACCGTAACGAGCTGAACTGTGGGCGGCCTTGAGAAGAAGGAATTCCGGACACTGCCTTGTGCTGGTGCCGGACGTCTGCGGGGATCAAGCGGCAGCGTGAGAACAGAACAAGGGCTCACTCAGGGCTTAAAGCCAGGGAAGAAAGGGCCGGGGTGTGTCCCCCCACCACGCTTGCTCACCCTGCCCGCCGAGCGCGTCCTCAGGGGAGCTGGGCTCGTGAAGAAGAGTGGAGGGAGCCTCGTGAACCCCCTGACCCGTGCGTGAGCAGGACGTGCAGCCCCTGCGGCTGGAGACCGAAGATGGCAGCCCCCAGTGTGGGTGACGACCAATGGGAGGACGACTCGTGTCCTCACCACTGGACCCCCCACCCTGGCTGCCTCGCGACCCACAGAGAGCAGGCTGATGTTGTCAGGGACGCTGTCTGGCTTGGATCCACGGTCAGAGCCGGTGGACGCCGCAGTCAGATCAAAAAGCAAGTTGTGCTAGGTAGATCTGCGGCCCTGGGTCTCTGTAGAGGACTGAAGAGCGAGGGTGTATTAGTCCGGGTAGACTATAAAGTCTCCTTCCGACTCACGAAGTCAGGCCAGTGGGTGCAGAGTCGCAGCACTGGCAGGGGTCTCCACGTGGCTTCTCCAGCTTCAGAGATCTGTCTCCATCAGGGTAAGGGCGCGTGGCTTCTCCTCCGGCTCCTCCAGCTCCTGCTGCTATCTTGTCTTGTCCATAGTTCATTGTCTTTGAGACTGACTCCCCACAACTGGGGAGATGGCTTCTCATCTTCACGAGGGAAATACCACGAGATTTCCCAGAAGTCTCAGAAGAAAGCCATGCCCACACGGAGGCCTCATTGGCTACTCAACGGCTATCTCCAGATTAACCGGCTGGACTCCACCTCTACATCTCAATCATGAAATTGACATAAGCACATGACCGCCACAGAGGGCGTCCCTTTGACGACTAAGCTGCCCTGACCCCAGCCATGGCATTCTCCACAGCATCACATGCACACAGCATGTGGACGCTGACTGAAGAAGAACCGGTGGTGTGCACGGTGGTGCTGGGAGCATGGAAAGCAGCACGGACCACGCATAGGACAAACAGACCTGTCTTGGAAGAAGTGAGGCTGAGTGATCCCCAGAGGCCAGGAGGGCGAGACTCCTGGATCAGTCTTCAGGGGAGAGCTCGTTGAAGAAAGGGCCAGAGAAGAAGGGTGGCCTGGAATGTGGCCCCCTAGAGGGCACGCACTCCTGCAGGGCTCCCAGCCCCAAACTGAAGCGGGCTCCTGGGACCAACCCTGCAGAGGCCGGTGGTACCGTGTGGCCTGGTCACGGTGCCTCGTCCTAGAGGACATCTTCTGTCCCCTCAGTCCCTCACTGCTCACCAGCCAACCATTGCCTGCAGGAGGGCCACCGGACATTGGAGCCTTCCTTCCTGGCCAGCCACCATCTGGCAGTGCACCGTGGCAGCAGACAGGAAAGGCATGGACAGGTCCGGGAGAAAGCTGGAATGGGAGGCTCCCAGTCTCAGCCCCCAGACCTGGTCAGAATCTGCCATCTCCCTGGGATCCACCCTCCAGGCCTTTCCTCCCTGGACCTGGGCAGGGGCTGACCGCTGACCTCTGAGTTAGCAGCTTCAAGCCGCGCCGGTGGCCCCTGGCTCCCCATGCCGGTCAGAGTCACAGGACCCTCTCTGTCCTGACGGTCAGTGGGTGCTGACCCCCAGCCCCTCAGTTTCACCAGCAGGCGCGGCCTCTCCGTCAGCCCCTACCTGGGCAGCTCCTCCAATGGCTACTCACACCCCAGTGGCACAGCCCTGCACTACGACGACGTGCCCTGCATCAACGGCTCGGTGAGTGGCCTGTCAGTGCCGGGGACCAGGGGCAGGGTGGGGGGTGGGGTCACCAGGGGCCTGCCTGCCCACCGGGGACAGCTCCTCATGTGACTGAGGCCTGGTGGTGGTAAGGGCCCAGCCCAGCCCTCTCCTGGCTGTGCCAGGCTGCCCACCTTCATGACCAGAGGGAAAGGGGAAGCAGGGTGTGACCGCATGTGGCCATTCCCGCCCGGGGAGAAGCAGAGAGGCCAGGGCCAGATGGCAGACACAGGACTCTTCCCCGGGGTCAGCTTTGAGGAGTGGGTCACACCACATGGGGTCAGTGTCTGAGCCACCCATGCTGGAGCCCCCGGGCCCAGTTCTACTCTCACTCACGGGAGCCCAGCTCTGGGCAGGCCAGTCCAGCTCGGGCATCGCTGAGTGCCCACCATTGGTGCCCCGCCAGCCCCTGGGGTCAGCCGGACTCCAGGTCTGTCCTGGACGCTCGTGTCTGGGGCTTATGCCGTCCACAGCCTTTGTCCATGCTCACGGGCTGTCTCCACGTGACCCGCTGGACCACGCTGAGTGTGTGCTGAGGCACCGGCCGCACTCGGCCCCTCTCCCGTCCACTGCTCCTTGGTTCCCGAGGCTCAAAGCCTGCCCGGACACTGGAGTCTACGCCAGAGCGGGCGGGGTCACCTTCAGTCTCCAATCCAGGTGTCTCCAGGGAGGCTTTGAGGGCGGGTCACAGGAAGCCACTCTCATTAACACCCAGGGGTGTCACTCACTCACACACACTCATCCACACACTTACACACTCATTCACACACTCAAACACACTCACACACTTATCCATACACTCACATACTCATTCACACACTAACACACTCACACATACCCATACACTCATTCTCACACTCACACATGCACTCACCCCTACACTCATACACTCACACTAACACACATACTCACCCATATACTCACACTCATTCTCACACTCACACTAACACACTCAAACCCACGCACTCATTCACTCACACTAACTCATCCATACGCTCACACACACTCATTCTCCTACACTCACACTCACCCATACACTCTTTCACACTCACACCTGCTCATTCTCATACACACACAAACACTCACCCATACACACACTCATTGTCATGCACACTCACAGTCACACATTGACTCACACTAACACTCACCTATACACTCACACGCTTATTCTCATACATACACTCACACAACACTCACGCATACACTCACACTCACACACTCAAACACACTCATACCCATACACTCACACTCACACTAACACACACAACACACCCATACACACACTCATGCTAATACACTCACACACAAACACACTAATTCACTCTCACACTAACACCCAGACACACACACTCACTTACTCATTGGCTCTCACACTCACACTAACACACTCACCCATACACACAAGCACTCAAACACACTCACTCTTACTCACTAACACTAACACCCATACACTCATGCTCACACTCATTTTCATATACTCACACACTCACCCACACACTCTCACATTCACACCTGCTCATTCTCATACATATATACACACATCCATACACACACATACACACACTCATTCTCATGCACACAGTCGCACATTCACTCACACTAACACTCACCTGTACACTTACACATACATTCTCATACACCCACCCACATACACTCACACTCACACACTCTCACATATACACACTCACACAAAATACTCACCCATACTATTCTCATAAACACTCAGTCTCACACACACTCATCCATTCACTCGCTCATTCTCATACACACTCACACACACACTCACACTCACACTCACCCATACACTCACACACACTCATTCTCACACACATTCACACACACACACTTTACATCTAGACTCTTCCACAGGCGTGTCTCAGAGTTTGCCTGTGACTGTCTCTGGCCCCCGAGGAAGTGCCGCTCTGGTCAGGATGGTTTTGAGAACCCTGACCCATGACCTTGCCCTGACCTCCATCACAGCGTTCACCCAAGGTCACAGGAGCAGGATCCGAGACTGTGGACGGGTGACCAGGGTCAGGGGGACCACTGCTTGAGACTTTTCTCAGGTCCACCGCGCCACAGAAATGGACACAAACCGATGACCTGCTTGGGGGGCCTTAGGTGGTTCTATTTTTGTGACAGAGGCCACTAGCTACAGGCTGGCCTCCGGCAGCTGGGTGCGCAGGTGTGAACACACGGCAGTGAGTCTGTGAGCTCGTTCGTCCTCCGCTGATCCCAGAGCATCGAGAGGGTGGGCATGGGCAGCATTGGCCTCCGCTTAGTCCTGAGCCCCGAAGTCCGTCTGCCCCAGGAAATCATGATAGATACCCTAGTGGCATGGACAGCTGTCTTCTTGGCTGCTCTGACCCAAGGTGTGTCCAGTGGCCTCTGAGAGCTGGTGGGGTTGCCCACCAGCCATCCAGGAGGGAGCCCCGGTGGTGTTGTGGTCAGGCCAGGCTGCTAACTACAGGGTCAGCGGTTCAAAGCCCGCCCATCCCTCCAGGAGACGGATGAGGCTGTCTGCTCCTTTTGAGAGTGATGGCCTGGAAAAGCCTCCTGGCCCTGCGTGAGTCTGTCCTCTGGATGGCAGTGGTTTTCATCCGCTGTCTGAACCTCACAGGAGTCGGCAGGCCTGTCCTTAAGCACGGGACTCTAAGCCAGGCCTGGACCTCATCTTCAGGTCACCGCGACTTCCAAGTCAGGTGGGAGGGCTACGGCGGCTCGCGAGACACGCCCACAGCCCCGCCCAGCGCTCTGCTGACCCCACTGACCCCTGCCTGTCACCGAGGCCCCTTCTCAGCAGCCCGCCCCGCCCCTCAGGCGCGAGCGCAGCGTCTAGAATGTTTCCTGGGACGCAGCGCTGTCACGTGCGTCACCCGCATGCGTCACTGCGTATCCCAGCTTCCCCTGAGAGGCACAGGAGGGCTTTCTCCACTTCAGAAAACCGAGGGGAACAGAAGCCCTACAGCTGACCAGGCCCTGAATGATCCCCAGGGGCTGGGGCTGGGTGGAAAGGGGGCTTTTTAAGTCTTTGAGGGCCCCCCAATCAATGCAGACGCTTTATAGATGAAAACGGGGGTGGAGGGCGAGATGTCTGTCGTCAGCTGCTATCCCCAAGGAATCCAGTTCTAAGAACCCGCGGTGCCGCCCAAGCAAGGCCTGGTGGTCTGCAGTCCCTGACGCCGCTCTTAGCGGCGGCCGCGGCGCGTGCGCGGTCCAGTCGGTTCGGCTCACAGTTGCCTAAGGGACGGTGCAGAGCCGCCTCTTGCACAGGGGCTCCCTGGCTGTGGGCCCCACGGGAGCAGGCCACCAGGAGCGGCCGGCGGGTTTGAACTCTGACCGCGCGGCCTGGCCCACGGCCCGGAGCGGCCCCTCGGAGATGGCCGAGCCTGTGGGGCGCCTGTCCGTGTCCCAGGGGCCCCCCGGGGCTGGGCCGCGCTGAGGGCAGCAGTGTGGGTGCGGGCTCGTCCCGGGGCGCCCCCTCTGCTCTGCTAACCTCCCAGCTCTGTGTATTTCAGTGGGACCCCCCCGAGGACAGCCTTCCCGCCCCCCGCAGCAGAAGCACGGGAGAAGAGGTGTTCTATGATAACGCGGGCCTCTATGATAACTTGCCGTCTCCGAGAATCTTTGCTTGCTACCCACCCGCCGAGAGGAAGGGTCCTCGGGCGTCCGCCCCCCACTGCGGCTCCTCTAACCACTACAAGCGCCCCGCCTCGCCCAGTCTGTCCGCCCCCCCGTCTCTCACTAACACCTCTTCTCAGGGGAGGGCGTCTGTCGGGCCCGGCTCCCAGGTACACAACGCGCTTCCGAACGGTCTGCCCCTGAACCGCCCGCCCGCCCCCTGTCCGCCTGCAGACCCAGGCGCCAACCGCTGTGCCCGCGATAGGGGCTGGGGGTCAGGCACTGGGCTGGGGACCGTGAGGTCGCAGGTTCGAACCCAGCAGCAGCTCCGCAGGAGGAGGGCGAGGCTCTCTGCTCCCGTGGGACTTTCAGCCTCGGAAACCCCCGGGGCAGTTCTACCCCGTCCCACAGGCAGGGTCGCTGCGCGTTGGCAACCCCCGGGTAGAAGTGGGTTTGTAGTATAAATTTGCAAACTCAGTTCATAGGAGGCACCCAAGATGTAGATGTCATACCCCCCACTCCCCCCCCAAGTCCCTGCCTGCCGTCTCCGCCGCTGAGGGTTTCAGAGACTCCAATTCTTTTGGGGAGTAGAAAGTTCTTTCTCCCTCCGAGTGGCTGGTGGTTTTGAACCGCCGACTGTGCAGCCTGTAGCCTAACGACCTACAGGCAGCAGGGCCCCTTCCCGCGGCTCCGGGCTCTGCGCCCCCTCTGCACTTGACCCCAACCCCTTTTTGGAAAAGCCCACGTCGGAGGCTGGGGTCCTGCCGAGTGAAGGCGAGGCCGGCAATTTCAGCAGGCAAGACTGGCCCCCTGCTTCTCCGCATTGCTGGGCGCCCCGCAGGAAGTGCTTTTGTTCTTTAAAGACTCGGCACCTTTTAGAACCTGTCTCTCCAGAGCAGGAACTCGTGTCCCTGGAGCCCAGGAAATGATCCGCGGGATTTGGAACTCCCTGAGGATGATAAGCGGCCTGGTGACCCAGCTGCCGCCCCTCCCCCACCCCGCCCACCGCGTGGCCGCAGAAGCCAGCCTCATGGGGTCCACACCCGAGCCGAGACCCCCGGCACCCATGGGAGAACGCCCCACTCACCGGAACACGCACGATGACGTCATTCTCCCGTTTTTGTTTTTTTTTTAGCGGGGCGGGTCCAGTAGAGCACAGAACACCGCCCACCGCCTGGACCTGCACTTCTGGCATTCCCATGGACAGATTTGTTTTTTCTTCAAGGTTTATTTGGGAAGAGCTTTTGCTTTCAAAGACACTTGTGTTGACACCAGTCCTGGGGATTCTGGGTCCGTGGCCTCCAGGGCCAGAGGGGTGCCCTCAAGGGTGGCCCCCCTCTGGAGACCTGCCTGTGTCGGCCATGGACTTAGAGAGCAGAGGACATGATGTCTGGCTCACTGCTCAGCGCTGGGACTGGGAGCCCTGGGGACTGGGGGTGAAGCACTCAGCTGCTAGGTCAGAAGTTCTATCCCAACAGCCCCCTGTAGGAGGAGGCCCAGGCCGTCTGCTCTAGTGGAGACAGCAGTGCCAGAGGCTGATGAGGCCACTCAAGGTGTCCTGCAGGCCCACTGTGCGCCAGAGGCAATTTCCACCGCAAGGGGCTGGGTGGGGTGGCAGGATGTGATGTTTGGTTGACCCCAGCACAAGGTGGTCCATGTGGCCTGTTTCTCCTGAATGTCTGTGTAGCTTTTGTGTGTTTTTAATTCAGTTTTGCTTTTAACAAGGACACGGACCCACAGTCAGATGGCAGTGCCTCCAGCTTCCCACCCTCGTGTGGTTATTTGGGGGTGGGGGGCAAGAGGGGGCAGAGCTTCCCATCTTTACAGTCTCTGGGACCCTGAGAGAAGGCACCCACTTTGAAACGAGGACATGAAGCATCAGCGTCCTGAGGGGGGAGTCAGAATTTTTCTTTTTAACCACTCTTGGTGGCTGGGGGGCACCCATCAGACAGTGCCTGCTCCTGCAGCCCCAGAGAAAATCCCTGTTGTCACTTCCTCTCCGACCCTTTCCAAGTGGCTCCACTCTCGTCAGCCCCATGCTACCCCCCGCTGGCTCATCGAGCCTCTCCAGTTGCTGCCGTCAGCCACCACTCATTACAAAACTAAAGTGCGTGCCAGAACAAAGCACAAAGCCCATCGCCACCCTGGTCAACTCTGACCCTCCACGACCCTATGTTCCCACTCCAGCGAGCTACAACCACAGGCCGAGAGCTAGGCTTCTGTCCAGTCCATTAGCACCTCTGAGGACAAACACAGGCGGGGTGTGTGCTACCTCACTAGCTCCCCCTGGGGGCCCTGCTAGGGACAACAGAAGGCACGGCCCATCAGGCCATCACCCAGCGAGAAGGTTCTGGGGACAGAAGTTCTGCTGCCCCCAGGACTGCCCAGCAAGCATGGAAGCCCCAGGCCTTCACACCACAGGGGGGCTGGACTCGCTGGTGGGTCTTAAGGTCGTCAGCTGCTGTGCTGACCTCCTAAGAGGCATTCTGGGGAGAGGGCTCCTGGTGCTTGAGATCTTGTTTCTAGAAGCTTCTCAAGGCTCTCAGGACTGTCCCACCAGCCCAGGGGGTTGGAAACCAGGTTGGTTTCCTGTGATCTTCACCTGCTTCTGCCACGTGGAGTTCTGCTTTAAATGAGCCCCAGATCGAAAAGGTTTACCTGGGAAGAGGCGTCCCCGATTCCGTGCCTGTGCTAATTTCCTCTCACCTTGTTCCCACAGCTGAAGAGCAAGAAGCCGCCAGTGGCATCTAATGGGGTCACAGGCAAAGGGAAGACCCAGAGCGGGCCGCAGAGAAAGGCCGAGCCCACGGCCGGCGTGAAGCGAACCCCTTCCGGTACGTGTGGGCCGCCTGCAGGCAGGGCGGTAACAGCGTCGTCTCTGCTCACCTGCTCAGGTAGACTCCTCCAGTTGCAGGAGGAAGCGGGGCAGTGCTGGCCGGCGTGGCAGGTGTGGAAGGGAAGCCGGTGGTTGGTCGGCTGTAAAGCTGGTGATGGCTGCTGGGCCCCTGCCCACAGCGGCCCCACATGTGCATCAAGAAATGCTGCCTGCGCCTACCCCGTGCAGGGGGCGGGTGTGTGTGTGTGTGTGTGTGTGTGTGTGTGCCGGTGGACATGCTGTGACCAGAGGCCTTTCAGAGCTGAGTCTGGGTCTCCCGGGGGGCGCAGAGGGTTTGACCACAGACCCACCTCTGCTTTGTGTTGAGCCAATGAAGGGCCTTATCCGTGAGCCAGGTGGGAGGCAGGAAGCCTGGAGCCCCCCAGACTCAGAGCCCATCCCCGACCCCCGTACCCTAATGGCTCTTGTGAGGGTCAGCTGTGCGCAGCAGTCTGAGGCCATCAGACTGGCTGCCCCTCCAGGGAGTGATAGAATGTCGTCATCCTTCAGTTTGTGATCTACTGTGAGCAGCCAATCAGCTGAAAACCAGGCAGCGGGAAGCCAATCCGTTTCGGGGGGGGGGGCGTGGCCTGCCGCGGGGCCAGGTGGTGGTTCTGACCAAGCTCACACTCTGGGTCCTGCCGGGGGCCATTGCCCGGCGCTGCAGGCAGCCCTGCTTTCCCGCTCAGCTGCATGGTCCTCACCTGCAGAGCAGGGCCTCCTTGCCACGGGAGGGGGCTGGGTTCAGGCAGCAGAGAGAGCAGGGCAAAGGACGCGGGGGCACCAGCGGGGCATCCTCGGTCAGGATTGGTCTCTGGGGTGCTGCAGACACCCGGCAACCAGGCAACACTTACCTACCCCGGGGCTCGGGGCGCATGTGGGGCGTTGCTGGAGCAGGGAAATCACCCTGGGCTGGCCATCCATGGGCCAGGCACAGAGCCTGGGCCGCTGTGACAGCTACCGAAAAAAACCGGGTGCTAGGGGTCTGCGGAGTCAACCCTGAGGGTCCACGGTCAGCTCCCAACAGAACACAAGACCTGCAGCTTTGTGCACGTGCACTGCGACACTGGGACATGCTGCGCCTCCTCCCTGCACAACCTGCACCGCTCCCCTGCCCTCCCGAGTCACCGCTGCCCACGCATCACCCGGGACCGGCCCCTGCGAGCTCACGGCGCTTATTGCATGGGCGTTCACTCATGAGGCCGCTGGACATTCAGGCTGGGTGCAGAGAGGACGTGGAACGAGGCATATCATCGCTGATGCCAGATGGATCGTAACAGAAAGCAGAGCATTCCCGAAAGACATTTCCTCATGCGTTACTGCCTGTACCAGGCCTCCAGCTGTGTGGGTGAGAGCAAACCATGAGTGCCACCAAGTGTGGCAACTCCGGAAGCCTTCACTGTGCCCATTCGGAAGCTGTACCTGCATCAAGGGGCAGCTGTGTGAACAGAACCAGGGAGCACTGCAGGGCTTAGTCGGGAGAGGTGTGGGTTGGGGTGGAGCCTCTCAGCAGACTTACTCAGTCTGTGTGCCGAGCAAATCATCAGAGAAGTGGATGTGTTCATCTGGGTTGACTCAAGAAACAAATCCAGAGACAGTCTTGTGTGTGCAAGAGAGTTTTATATCCAAGAGCAATTATATATTAAGAAAACAGCCCAGCCCCGATCAAGTCCTTAAGTCTGATAGTGGCCCATCTGCCGGTTACCAGTCTGAATTCCTCTTCAGACTCACGCAACACATGCAAGGAAATCGAATGCAGGGAGATCACAGGCTAGGCTAGTGGGTGGGGAGACTGGTGGAAGCATCTCGGCGCTGGGTGGGTCTCCACGTGGCTCCTCCAGCTCCAGGGCTCCGGCGCCGTCAGCGTGGCTCCATGTGGCTGGTCAGCAGGAAAATATAGCAGAGTCTGTGTGTCCTGTCTCCAGGACAGATGACAGGAGTTCCCAGAATCCTCAGGAGAAGACCCTGCCCACACAGAGGCCTCATTGGCTATGACCTAATTGATAGGCTAGACTCCAGCCCTCTGTTCTTAGGTATCAAGGTGACATGAAATTGTGTCACTGCCACAATTGAAGGAGTGTGTGGCACAGAGATCGGAGGCAGGCTCAGCAACAAGCTGTGGTACAGAGGGGACACAGCCTGGCTCGCTGAGAGTGAGGAGGACCTGAAGTGCTTACTGATGAACATCAGTCCGGAGGGTGACGAGGTCAGGAAGACCCACGTCCTCACCACTAGACCAGCAGGCCACATAGTGATCCAGGGAGAACAGGCTGCCCTGGCCAAGGTTTCTGTCTGACTTGGAGCCACAGTCAAAGCTGACGGAAGCAGCAGTTAAGAGGCTGCAGGATGCCTTCGGTAAATCCTCCCCACAAATCCTCTTTACGGTGTCCAGAGCAAGGACGCAGTTCTGAAGGCGTCAGCTCCACATCCAGGGGTCAGTAAAGCCCAGTCTTCCCAACTCAGTGCCCAGAGGCACCCCACTTCCTAAGCCAGCCTCCTGCACAACCGCGCTCAACTTCACTGCCCTGGGGGCTGCAAGTTCCCCCCTCTGCCTCCCGGTCCTGCTGCTGCTGCTGCTGCTGCTCTGGTGGTGCAGCTCTCATGGATCCAAGAGGACACGCCCCACTCCTGCTCCTGCAGTCACGAGGTCCCTCCTGCTTCTCCCAGGGCTGCTTTCATAAGCACCAGGTGGCTCTCCTGGGAATCCCGTCCACAGTGACTCACAGGGGGTCTCAGTATCTTCCCCGCCCTCTCACCAGACCCATGCAGGGAAGGTCGCTGGGTGGGAGTGGAGACTCTGGCTGGAAGAGCCCGGCTCTGTGAGGCATCGCCCACCCCCCAAGACTCAAGATCATGGAATCCCAGGAAGCAGACACCACCCCATGCCTCTCTGTTCTCCCGTGGGACAAGTTACCTTTAGTTTCAATCGGGAACAGTCCGTGAGGGCCGCGGGTGACGACGGTCTTCACGCCGTGGGACCCCGGGGCGCCCTCATCTGAACACCACTCCACCGGATGTCCCCTCCCCTCCCCTGCGTTGGCTCACCAGCGGATGCCTGACGCAGAACCTGTCCCTCGGCATCTGAGTTGTGCGACTCCACGTGGCCTTCGGGGTGCGCCGGGCGGTGGCTGCGTCCGGCGTCCTGACGCTGCAGACCGCGGACACGCCCCGGGGTGGCTGGACCCCACTTGTAGCGTCTGCTCCTCGGGCGCTGGGCCTGTGCCCTTGCCGTGGTGTGTCCAGCTGCGCCCCGACTCCTTGGGCACCTGCAATGAAGGCTGCGCGCTGGGCATCTGGAGCGCGCTGCCCGGGGCTGGCCCGGCACCGGGGTGTGAGGACGACGCCGGGAGCCTCACGGTCGCGTCTGCGCGTTCACTGCAGGTGCCGAGCAGTACAGATACGGCAAGAGCCGCGTGGAGGCGGACGCGCAGCGGCTGCAGAGCCAGGAGGGGGAACTGCTGGCGCGGAAGGAGGCGCTGCGCACGCGGCTCGCGCAGCTGCGCCAGGAGCGGAGAGCCCTGCGCGCGGCCCTGGAAGTGAATGCAGGTGCGAGGGCGGGGAGAGCGGGACCGGGACCCGACCGACCGTGTAGCCCCCTCCACCAGTCAGGCCGCTCAGCAGGAAGGATCCCTGTCAGGGTGGGACACAGGGGTCCCGAGGAGAGGTCCCTACACAGGAAGTGAAACGGAGCCTGGTTTGGGGGGGGTGGGGGGCAGGCATCGCTGATCCCAGGACTCCTGGACCTTTGTCAAGGCGCGGGGGACAAGGTGGCCACCAGGAACCCCCCGGGGGCAGCGCAGTGTTATGCCCCATCGATGACTCAGACGCGCGCGAATATGGCTTTTTGTAAAGTTTTGTGAGCACATCGTTCACGTGTCATCCAGTTCAATCCTGTGAACCAGAGCTGTGCTGTCCTCCCACTGTCAATTCCAGAACATTGCCTTCTTTCTTGTCCTCATTACTGTCACTCCCCCTGTTTCCTAACCTTCCTGCATCCCCCCCTCCCACCTCCGGGAGCCATTCCTGAATCAGCTACTGTCTCTGTAGACACACACCCCCCTGCACTGCCCAGAGAGAAAAGCACACAAAGCAAACGGCCCTAGCCGCGGTGACAGAGAGACACGGAAGAGAAAGCAGAAACCATAGGAAAGGCGGGCCAGGTTCAGATCCAGGAGGCAGCGGCCAGGCCTGGCTCCTAGGTTAGGCTGGCTTGGGTTTGGCCAGTAGGGGCCTGAGCAGAGCAGCGGGTGAGGGGTGAGCACAGCAGACAGACCTCCCAGCCACAGGGCCTCCACGTGCCACCGAGGCCCGGGACTGGTCCCTGAGGACCCCAGCCCCGTCGTCCGTGATGGGAAGGGGCTGCCGTGGGACCAGCTCCGTGTGGCGCCCCGGCTGCAGGCAGGAGGACGCAGGCCAGCCTGGAGGAGAAGCTGAAGCAGCTGGAGGAGGACTGCCGGCAGAAGGAGGCAGAGCGTGTGAGCCTGGAGCTGGAGCTGACTGAGGTGAAGGAGAGTCTGCGCAAGGCCCTGGCTGGCGGCATCACCCTGGGGCTGGCCATCGAGCCCAAGTCGGGGACCTCCAGCCCACAGGTACGTGCCAGACCTGGGCCAGCCAGCGGGGCATTCTCCTCCATAGAAAGGGGAGCAGGGCCAGTTCTTGCCTCAGCTGCAACAAACCCAGACGGATGGGTGGCCAGGAGTTTCTTCTGACGTCCAGCGATGGGTGGGCCCCTGGGGGGCCAAGTGGAGGCTGAGGAGGGGTGCCGGCCAGAGGGGCCCGGGAGAAAGGCCGCCGTCTGCTAGGTGGGAAGGCACCCATGTCTTGTGGAGCTCCCAGCCGACTGGGCCGTGACGTGAGGGCAGCTGGCTAGATGGGGTCCATGGCAGTCAGTCACGTGCTGAACATGTGGCTGGACCACAGCGTGTCCTACCCCGGGCACCCCACTGCCACCTGCCAGCCTCCTAACACTGCCATGCCAGGTCCCTCTTCACATCACTGCCCTGTCCCCACCTGTGCTGACTTCCCCAGCACACCCTCCCCTCCTTCCTTGCTCCTGTTACAAACAGCTCCAAGGACACAGGTAAGACCCCCCCCCCCCGGGGTCCAGCATCAGCAAATGTTGCTGTGATGACCAGTGGCTGCTCTGGTCTCCTCTCTTGACGCCCTGAGTCGCACTCGACACTGGGATCCACAGCCCTTGTCTGCTCCACAAGGGCAGGTGGTGGACGGGCCCTACGTGGACACTGGACTCTGTGCAATGCCTTGGGGATGGGTGCAGACCCTGCTGGACCTTGGCCACCCCGGGTGACCAGCCCTGGAGCTGA
>PVJH01028441.1:0-27339 GCA_004026705.1 Nesogale talazaci
AGAGACTGCCCCGAGGCGGCGGCTCCGGAGCGGGGGACGCGCCGCACTTCCGATCGGGAGCCCCCCCCCGGGAGAAGCGCGGAGGCAGGCGGCCCGGGACGGGTGGCCGGGAGGCGGCGGCGGGGCAGGGGAGGGGGGTCCTCCAGGAGACCGCGGAGCGCCCGGTGCCGCCTCGAGGCAGCGTCCCGGCGGCCGCGCGAGCAAGCACGAGGAGGCGCGGAACGCCGACGGGGAGCAGCAGGCACCGGGGCGCGGGGACCCGAGGCCCAGCGCTGAGCGAGGAGGGCAGGCACCGGCCTTCCTCGCCGCGAAGTCGGCTCCGACACCCGCGCGCGGAGGAGACCGTTTGGACGTAACCGCCTCCCGGCTCGGCGCCCGCCTCCCGCCCGGGGTCCGCCCCGCCGCCGCCGCCGCCGCCGCCGCCGCCGCCGCCGCCCCATCCCGCTCGCAACTCCCGCCCGGCTGCGGCTGAGTTTCCAGCCGGCGCCTCCCAGCCACCCCCCGGGGCCAACTCCGTCCGCCTCGTACCTCACAGAGACCTCGCCGGCGGCTGCCGCCATCTTCCCGCGCGCGCGCCCCGGCCCCGCCTCCCGACGCCGCCCCCACGTGACCGCCCGCCCCGGACCCGGCGCGTGGGCGGGGCCTGCGTCACGTGCGCCGGGGGCGGGGCCTGCGTCGCGTGCGCCGGGGGCGGGGCGGCGGCGAGGTCCCGGGAAGTGAGGTACGTGCGGCGGCGGCGGCGGCGGCGGCGAGAGTGGCCGCGGCCGTGAGGAGCGTGGTCGGCCGGCCGGCGACCTCGGCGCCGTCAGTCGGACACGGGGGGAGAAGGGAGCGAGCGCAGACAGTGACCGGCCGGGGGCCGCGTCTCTCCCGGCCGCGGGAGAGCGGAGGGAGAAGGTTCCTGGCCGGGTGAAGCCGCCCTTCCCCCCTTGCGGGGCTGCGGGGCCGGGCGCCCGCGGCACCCCGAGTCGCGCCGCCTTTCCCGGGGGCCTCGAGCCTGGCGACATGGCCCGCGAGAAGGGGCCTCGGACGGCGGCGGGGCCCGGAGCCGCGGCCAGCGGGTCGGTGCTGGCCGAGGCGGCCGTGGTGTTCGCCATGGTGCTGAGCATTCACGCCACCGTGTGGGACCGCTACTCGTGGTGCGCCGTGGCCCTCGCCGTGCAGGCCTTCTACGTGCAGTACAAGTGGGACCGGCTGCTGCAGCAGGGAGGCGCCGTCTTCCAGTTCCGCATGTCCGGCAACAGTGGACTCCTGCCTGCCTCCATGGTCATGCCTCTGCTCGGCCTGGTCATGAAGGAGCGCTGCCGGGCGGCGGGGAGCCCCCACTTCGAGCGCTTTGGCATTGTGGTGGCGGCCACCGGCATGGCGGTGGCCCTCTTCTCCTCCGTGTTGGCGCTGGGCATCACCCGCCCGGTGCCCACCCACACGTGCGTCATCTCGGGCCTGGCCGGAGGCGTCATCGTGTACGTTATGAAGCACTCGCTGAGCGTGGGCGAGGTCATCGAGGTCCTGGAAGTCCTGCTGATCTTCGTGTACCTCAACATGATCCTGCTGTACCTCCTGCCCCGCTGCTTCACGCCGGGCGAGGCGCTGCTGGTGTTGGGCGGCATCAGCCTGGTGCTCAGCCAGCTCATCAAGTCCTCGCTGATTGTCGTGGAGACCCCAGGGGACCCGGTGGACGCCTTGCTGCTGGTGGCCGTGGTGGGCATGGTGCTGATGGGCGTCTTCTTCAGCACCCTGTTCCTCTTCATGGACTCGGCCACCTGGGCCTCCTCCATCTTCTTCCACCTCATGACCTGCGTGCTGGGCCTCGGGGTGGTCCTGCCCTGGCTACACCGACTCATCCGCAGGAACCCCGTGCTCTGGCTCCTTCACTTCCTCTTCCAGACGGACACCCGCATCTACCTTCTGGCCTACTGGTTTCTGCTGGCCACCTTGGCCTGCCTGGTGGTGCTGTACCAGAATGCCAAGCGCTCGTCTTCGGAGTCCAAGAAGCACCAGGCCCCCACGATCACCCGGAAGTATTTCCATTTCATCGTGGTGGCCACCTACATCCCGGGGATCATCTTCGACCGGCCACTGCTCTACGTGGCCGCGACCGTCTGCCTGGCGGTCTTCATATTCCTGGAGTACGTGCGCTATTTCCGAATCAAGCCCCTGGGCCACCCTCTGCGGAGCCTCCTGTCCCTCTTCCTGGATGAACGAGACAGTGGGCCGCTCATCCTGACCCATATCTACCTGCTCCTGGGCATGTCTCTTCCCATCTGGCTGATCCCCAGGCCCTGTAGTCAGAAGGGTAGTCTGGGAGGAGCACGGGCCCTCGTCCCGTATGCTGGCGTCCTGGCCGTGGGTGTAGGCGACACTGTGGCCTCCATCTTTGGCAGCACCATGGGGGAGATCCGCTGGCCTGGGACCAAAAAGACTTTCGAAGGGACCATGACGTCCATATTTGCCCAGATCATTTCGGTCGCTCTTATCTTAATCTTTGACAGTGGCGTGGACCTAAACTACAGCTACGCTTGGATTCTGGGGTCCATCAGCACCGTGTCCCTTCTGGAAGCATACACTACGCAGATAGACAATCTCCTCTTGCCTCTCTACCTCCTGATATTGCTGATGGCCTAGCTGCAGTGCAGCCACAAGGATGGAGGAAACAGGACCCTGGGGAGGAGGAATGGCCCCGCCCCGCCCTCACAGCCACCAGCCACTGGGGCCTGAAGAGCTAAGGGATGGAAAGCAGATCGGATTTTTAGGTTGGTTTTCAGATTTAAAATAAAAATCAAAGCACTCCTGCTTTTAGTTTGCTGGTGCTTTACATTAAAAAGAGAAAGAAGAGGCTGAGCCCTGGTGGTATAGTGGTGGTGTGCAGGACTGCAGCCCACAGGGTTGATGGTTCAAATCCAGCAGTAGCTCTTCAGGAGCAAGGCTAGGCTTCCTACTCCCACCAGGGCAGTGATGTCACATACCAAAAAAAAAAAAAAAAAAAGGGCTGAGGCCCGGTGGCGTAGTGGTTGTGCACAGGACTGCGGCCCACTGGGACGGAGGTTCAATTCCAGCAGTAGGGCTGGGCCTCCTACTCCCACCACCGGAGAGCCCCCCCTCTCCCCCCCCCAAAAAAAGAAGATAGTAAAACCACTCAAACAACTTGAGTGTGGCGTAGAGTCTCCTTACCCCAGCTTGCAGCCCTATACTGGATGGGGTCTCAGAAGGGGACACTAGAGAGAGGCAGGCAAGCCTAGTGGTGAACATTTCAGATACTGGTGTCAAACTACTCTGATTAGAGCCCTTGCTGCACCACTTATTAACTGTGTGACCTCGTTTCTCTTGCCTGCAAAATGAGAATCACAGCAGGCACTGCGTGGGGCTGTTGAGAGGACTCAGGGAGACGTGGTGTGCGAAGTGTCCATCCCAAGGCATAATGAGCCCTTGGTCAGGGAGAATGGCCTTAGTAACCAAAGCTGGTCTTATCTAGCCAAAAAAAAAAAAAAAAGTCATGCAAGCTAAAGAGGGTTGATTAGTTGCACTTGGAGAACAGAGTGACTTTGGCTTTTTCTCATTTGAGCGAGGAGAGTCAGGGGGAAATGGTTTCTCCCACTGGGCCTCCAGAAAACTGAAGGACAGAGATCCAAATGGCTGGTGGTATGCATGGCGGGGCTGGGGAACAGGGACCAGGTCCTCCATGATATCCTGTCTCAGCCAACCTCCCTACCCCCACCTCTCCCAAGTTCCCATCCAGTCAGGAAAAGACCGAGCTGCCTGGCTGAAAGGTGCCAGTGGCCTGGCCAGCACAGGGCCTTGTCAAGGGGTCCTCCTGAAACTCCTGTCCTGCCAAGCCTGTGTGCGTGTTTCTCCTTGGCACCACAGCCTAGGACAGGCCCAAGGGGCTGTACGTACTCTGGGACTCTGCCCGAGCAAGGGGCCTTCAGAAAGCTCCAGCCTTGCCCCCTGTGCCCGCCACATCGTCCAGGGCCAGCACAGAATCCAGCATATAGCCCGAACTGGAATGGATGGCTGGATGGATGACTGTTTCCTGCCAGCAGAAAGGTTGTTCAGTCATGGGGCTGAACAGGACTCCCCAGTTGCTAAGCAGTCTTGCAGGGAGAGGCCAAGCAGAAAGCGGGGAGAACTCCGGACCAACAAGGACCGGGGCCAGGAGCAGCTCTGGGGAGCTCGCACTTGCGTTGGAGAAGCCCTGCCAAGCCCTTTGCCTCAGAAGGGAGCATTGAGACATCCTTTGGGGAACAAAACAAATCTGCCTCTTCCTGCAGGCTCTCTACTGCTTGCTTAGCAAAGGAGACGGCATCAGTTTTGCCTCATGAATTCCCCCCCCCCCCCCGGAGGGGCAAGGGGGTAGCAGTGAGATCTGGGGTAAAGGCCTTTCTCCTGGGAACCTTGCTTGCTCCATGTATAGAGTGGTGAGTCACGTAAATCAAGGCCACAAATGCTTCTGCCAAGGCCAAGCGGGTAACAGATGAACAAGGGCAGAGAAGAGGGAGCCCAACTGGACCAGAGAGTGCACGTGCCTCTAAGGAGGCAGCTACAGCTGGCAGCCCTTGAGCAGGCCCTATGTTGTCACTCGTTCAAGGGAAGCCGAGGAACCTGGATTTTTATATTAAACCTCCCAGCTATTAAGAAAAAGAAAGTCAGGGCTGAGCCCCGGTGGCGTAGTGGTTGTGCGCGGGACTGCGGCCCACGGGGATGGAGGTTCAATTCCAGCTCCACGGAGCAAAGGCTGGGCCTCCTACTCCCACCACCTGAGGGCAGTGATGCCCAAAATCAAAACAAAAAAAAAAAGAAAAAGAAAGTCAGGGCTGAGCCCCGGTGGCGTAGTGGTTGTGCGCAGGACTGCGGCCTACTGGGACGGAGGTTCGATTCCAGCTCCACGGAGCAAAGGCTGGGCCTCCTACTCCCACCACCAGAGGGCAGTGATGCCCCCCCCCCAAAAAAAAAAAAGAGAAAAAGTCGTTGGGGCTTCAAACAAAATACAGCTATGGTGTATTTGGCCTGCGTCCATACGACCTGTGGGCCAGACCTCAGTCCGGGACCTCCAGTGAAGCAAGATTTGCATTTGTTCTCACAGAAGGGGCTTCCCACGCTCATCTTGAGGGCAGGGTTGTTTGGGTGGGGAGGCAGGGGAGGAAGGAACCAGAAGCTGCATTTGCAAGTGGCTTTTATTCAGGGCTTCACAGGGTATAAAACAGAGGTGCATTTTGGAAGACAGAAGAGTGAGGCCAGCTCAAGGGGGAGGGGGAGCTCCTGGAAACACCTCCCAGTCAGCTCCTGTGGCCACACTGCAGGCGCCTCTCATCTGCAAGGGACATAGAGAGGCAGAGGAAAGCGCAGGAGAGCAGAGGAGAGTTGGCGATTGGAGCTGACAGCGCAAGGCCGCCTGGCCCGCCAGCCACGTCTGCAGCCTCCCCTGGGAGAGGCGGTGGCCCGGTCTTGCTGAGCCCATCAGGTGTACAGTGGAGGAAAGGGCAGCTCGGCTGTTGGCTGGAGCCTGCAGAGGACAAAAGAGAGGACCTCAGAGTGGCTGTCATGGCGCCCAGCCTCCAGCCCCAAGTCCAGGAGCCATCAGGAAAGGACACCCGGCTGCCCTACCAGTTCTCTGGGCTCCAGACAGTGCCCAGGGCCTCCATAAGGTGGAATGTGTAGGCCTGGCGTGACTGGTCGGAGAGGTTCTGCTCACTCTTGTGCACCACTTCTCCGTGGATTAGGACGAGGGCTCCTGGCGAGAACCCAAGCAGGTCATGCCCCTCCTGGGCCTGGGAGGGCACCAGCCCACACTCCCCCTTCCCAGGGGACATGAAGGGACATGGGTCCTCCTCCCTTAAGCACTTCTGCGCTCCCTCCCTCCCTCATCCATCCCTAGTCCCGCCCCTAACTGCAGTTCAGAGCCTGGTTCCCCTGGATTCAACTCCCTGCTAGGGTAGCCTGTGCCCCTGGCAAGTCTTAGGAAGGGCATCCCTTTCCATGGTGTTGGCAGAAGCAGGAATAGGCTCTCCTTACTGTGCCAGTCAGCTATAACCTGGGCCAGAGACTGTCTCCTCTTCTAAAAGACAGAGTGGACTGAGAGCAGCATGGCGTGAGCACCCAGCTCGGTGCAAACGCCCTCTACACACCAGAACTTGCTGGTGGGCGCCGTATGACTCGGAGTGACTCTAAGTGGCAAAGCAGAGCTGGCCCCAGGGTCTCCACGGCTGTAACGGTTACAAGAGCAGACGGCCGCATGTCTCCTCTGCCCAGAGAGTCACCAGTGGAGCCAAACCACCAACTGGCGCTTAGCAGACACACACCGCCCAGGCGGCTCCTCTCCCACTCTGCCCTGGGGGAAACAGGCTCAGAGAGGTCCGGTCCTTTGCCTAAAGAGTCAGCCCCTAAGTGGCAGAGTGGACACGAGACGGCAGAGTAAGACTAGCCCCAGGGAACCTTGCTGTTAGCCGCATGGCTAACGGCCCCCCAGCCCCGCCTTCCCTCCGTCTGTTGCTTTCTAGGCCCCAGGTGACCCTGTGGGAGGGTTAGGATGAGGAAGGCCTGGTCCAGGCCCCGCCCTTGCTGGCCCTCTGCAGTCAGCCTACCTCTCCGCACAGGCGTGGGCACAAAGAGACTGTTCTCCCGGGCCGGCTCCGAGCCCAGAAAGCTGGTGCCAGGCACCGAGCTGGCAGGGTTCCGCACCATCCTCCTTGACACCCCACCTGCAGGCACGTTGGAAAGCCCTGAGCCTCTCTGCTCTGCTGGGGTGGAGGAGGGCCGCGGGACGGGCGGGCAGATGGGGACAGGTGTTCTCACTGGTATGGGAGCCAGGGATGAACCAGAGGCAGCCGTTCTCCAGGGTGGCGTCCTCCAGCGCGATCCACATGCCCAGCACCCGGCCCAGGGGCTCCGTGTACAGGAAGGAGGCGTCCTGGTGAGGGGAGACTGCAGCGGGGCCACCTTGGGGTGACGTGTCCACGCCGTTGGCAGGCCCCAGTTCACCTTAGCTCCGTCCCACCGAGGCTCCACTGGAGGGCCAGCCTCCCCACCCTCATGTAGAACCTCGGCCCTTCCTGGTCCAACGCACCAGGGCAAGAGATTGCACGTCTCGGGTTTGGACCTCCCGCCCTGTAAAGCAGCACAGAAACCCACAGAGGGCTGCTAGAAGATTCCATGGGACAATGCCTGCAAGGTGCTTAGTACAGGGCCTGACGTTTGCTTGCCAAAAAGAAGCTGCTATCATTTATTTTTTTATTTTTTTAGGCATCACTGCCTTCAGGTGGTGGGAGTAGGAGGCCCAGCCTTTGCTCCTGAGAGCCAGAATTGAACCTCCATCCCAGTGGGCTGCAGTCCCGCGCACAACCACTACACCACCGGGGCTCAGCCTATCATTTAATTTCAGCCAAGTTGCTAAAACTCCTGCTCTTAAGGAAGGACACGTGGGCGGGCCATCCAGTGGTGTCAGATGGGGCAGGGGAATGTGCCTATGACCAAGCATACTGCCCACTGGCAGCTGGGGACCAAGCCGGATGGAGAGCCCTGGGCCAGGACTGCAAGCTTGGCAGCAACTCTCCTGCCCGGGGAGCCTGGCGCTTTGCCGAACCCCAGCCTGTTAGAGGTTTTTGCCAAGGTCTAGAGCCGAGCCTTTGGGGTGGGCTGGGGTGCTGGAGGAATGGAGGAGGCCCCAGTCATTGTTCCAGAGGACTGCCCTCAGGCAGGATGGCAGAGAGGAGGGGTGGCCACCAGGTGGTGCAGACTGGGGTCCTGGCGATTCAAGGGAAGGCTGGTCTGCAGGGCAGGTGAGCTCCCTGTCACCACAGGTAGATCGACAGAACTGGGGTGATAAAGAACATCTGGGACTCTCCCGTGGGAAGGAGAAGTAGATCAGGAATTGCTATCTGTCATCAGTTCCTGCGAAGTTTGCTAAAAGAAAACAGACCCCCAGGCCTGTGTAGCCCTGCTGAATCAAAACCCCAGGGCCAGGAGGTTGGAAGCTCTTGCCTTTACCTGACAAGGGGTCGTGAACCACTGTGTGAAGGGCTCCCAGCCCCTGCCCCTGCAGCCCCTGTTCCAGAAAGGCGGCTCCAGCTTCCCTAGCTCAGGCCCAACCGCCTGCCCACAGACAGCCCAGATCCCAGCAGCAGCTTGCTTTCCACCCAGGCCCCGACAACCACTGACACCCCTGTCCGTCCCCCCAGCCCTTCGCTGGACCCCACAGCTGCACCTGACTCACCTTCGCCCCCACAGTGAGGTTGCTGAAAGAGAGAAGCAGAGGCTGGTGAGGATGGGAGGGGTACCCAGGAGGGGCAGGGACTCGCCCCCGTGATGTGTGGAACAGATACCCC
This sequence comes from Nesogale talazaci, assembly GCA_004026705.1. Lineage (NCBI taxonomy): Eukaryota > Metazoa > Chordata > Mammalia > Afrosoricida > Tenrecidae > Nesogale > Nesogale talazaci. The sequence goes on from PVJH01028441.1 coordinate 8,319, forward strand.
TGCCCTGGACCTAAGACTTCCACCCCAACATCCAGCCATCAAGCACCTCTGAGCACCCAGCTGGGGGAGGGGGGGGGATACAAAGAGAAAAAGCCCCCCAGGCCAAGCAGGAGTCTACCTGGCCCTGCCTGAGGGCCCAACTCGGAGGGCACTGTAGGCTGCCAGAAGAGGTAGGGCTCTGAGGTCACGCTCATCAGAGACTTGGACCCTGTGCCTTCTTGAGGGCCGGGAAGTTCCTCCTGGAAGTAGCACTGAGGTGGGCCTTAAAACGCTGAGAGCAGACCATTTTGACAGGCAAAGGAGAAGATGAGACTCCCAGGGAATCACCCCACTCTCTCCTGCCACCAAATCTTAACTGAGCACCGATCAAATGTCCAAAAACAAACAAGCACATCCGTCTTGGAAGAAGTACTCCCAGAATGCTCCTCAGAGGCAAGGATAGTGGGAGTTCATTGTCTCCTATACTTTGGACGCGACATCAGGAGAGAAGGACGTCTGTTGTGCCGGGGAAAACGGAGGGGCAGAGGAAGACAGGCAGGCCCTTGGCAAGACAGAGGCTACAGCAGTGGGCTCAGACATAAGAACCACTGGGCAGTCGGCGCAGGATGGCTGAGTTTCGTGCCCCTGTCCGTGAGAACACGGAGTCGGAACCCTCTGGGACAGCCCCAACCATTGTGAGTGTCGGGTGCACCAGGCTACGAGGAGCAAACAGTAGTGCCTCACTTCTTGGGTGGCAGCAGAGGGGGCCTCCGAGAGCGGGGCTGGGGGAGAGCCTGAGACGCAGGGAGGCGGAGCGCTCACCTTGAAGATGTACATGCTCTGCACCACCACGGGCTTCTGCAGGCCCAGACTCCTGGCCAAAGCCTGGAAGGGGGCAGAGGTCACGCTGCCTGCCAGCCACAGGCCCTTCAGGCCCACCCACTTGGTCCTCCCCCCCATCCTCTGCTCACCTGCACCTTGGGGGAGTGTGTGACACACCGGAAGACAGAGTCGTGGGCATGCAGAGCTGCAGGGGCAGAAGTGGGCTGAGGGGTCAGTTCCCAGCCCACTGGCGTCCACCCTCACACATCCCCGCCGATCTGGCCATGGTCCACCAAGCCATGGTCCCACTGTTGCCTCATGCCACCATGGCCTCCCTCCTGACCTTCCTTCCACCTGCGAGCTTCCCTCCTTCCCTGACTCCGCATTCTCGCGGAGGACAATGGGGTTCAGGGAGGCACCGCTGAGCGGTCTTCTTTGGACTCTTGTTTATTCTGTGCCTCTGTGGGTAACCGTTCCTTTCCCCAGAAGCTTCCACCTCTTCCTCTGTGAAATGGGGACTAGCAGAATCCGCCTGCTTCCCAGGGCTGCTGGGAGGGCTCAGGGCTGACACACGTACGGTGAGAGTTCCAGGTCTGGCACAGAACCACCCGTCACCCAGGACCACAATTTGCTACCATTCGTGTTAGTCCAAGAGGGAGGGTATCCTGGCTTGTTTTGAGCACAACTGGTTAGAGAGCATGTTCGTATGTCAGGCGCCTCCTTGAAGCAGCTCCAGGAAGCCGCTGGGCCCAGGACACACACACACACACCCCTTCCTAGGCCTGCATCATTGCCGAAGCAAGCAGCAGAGGGTTGAAGGACCTGTGTATGCCCCTCTGCAGTGTGTATGTGTGTGGAGTCGAGTGGATTTCCCAGTGCTACAGTGGCAGCACCTTGACCATCACATGCTTGGCACCGTAAGAGGCAAAAGAGGAGGGCCAGAGGAAAGCCCGTAGCCTAATGCAGGCCCCTCATTGCTCCAGGTCTCATAGTCCCCATTTCCCCCCTGCCCTCCATAGCCCTGCTCACCATGGCCAATTTTGTTGATGGACTTCTCCGGAGGGACCAGGAAATTGCCTGCACCAGGAACAGGTAGAGGCAGAGGAAGCAGATTCTATCTTCCCTCCAGGCACTGGCCTCAGCACCCTTGCACCTGATATCCACCAGCCCCTACTTGCCTCCCCTCACCTAGACCTCAGGGGGACCAGCTCCGAACCTGTTTTGTCAAAAACACCTTTCTCAAAGAAGAAGCGAATCTTGTCTCCACTGCTCAAGAAATAGTCTGTGCTGCCCTGTGGAGAGAGAGACAGCAACAGAGAGGAGGCCAAGGGTCAGGGCTGGGGTTGGCAAGAGGGAGGGTGGATTCAGACATCTCCGAGGTACCCCGCGGCTACAGACTCCTCACCATACTGTCCTAACAAAGGAGGTTCCAAAGCACAGCACAGTGAAGTGCCCCTCATGGCACAAACATGCGACATGTGACTCTGAAGCTGGACCTAAGGCCCTGGTGATTAAGAAAGCAGTCTGGTTCCCAGGTAGCCTGGGGCTACTCACTTTCTCTCTTCAGGCCAGGCTTTTCTGTAAAAAGGGAATAATGAAAAAACCCAACCTCTGGAATGTCAAGGACTTCAGCCCGAGGCTGAACTAGAAACGTTGTGGTTTTATGTGCCATGGAGCCTATTTTGACTCATTGTGACACCACCCACTCCCAAAGAGACCTGGGGTGGATTGGAACTGTCAGTCTTTCAGCCAGCAGCCAAGCACTTAACCCGCTGCACCATCACACCAGGGATCCTTAATATTTGGAAGCCAGTCCCAGCTCTGCTACCAGCTAATAGCGCGACCATGTGCTTAGTTTCATCCATAAGAGATGGTCCTGGGCTGAGCCCCGGTGGCTTAAGTGGTTGAGTGCGGGACTGCGGCCCACAGGTTTGGCTGTTCAAATTCTGTGGCGGCTCTTAGGAGCAGCACTGGGTAGCGCCCACGACCACCAGAGGGCAGTGATGCCCCCCCCCCTAAAAAAAACACAAAAGAGATGGTACTAATGGTACTGAACTTCTAGAATGGTGGTTCTCAACCTGTGGGTAACGACCCCCTTTGCAGGTCGAACAATCCTTTCATGGGGATCACCCGACTCATAACAGGAGCAAAATGATGAAGTAGTAATGAAAGTAATTTTTTTTTTTAGGCATCACTGCCCTCTGGTGGTGGGAGTAGGAGGCCCAGCCTTTGCTCCTGGGAGCCGGAATTGAACTTCCATCCCAGTGGGCCGCAGTCCCGCGCACAACCACTACGCCACCCGGGGCTCAGCCTGATCTCTTTCTATATGAAGAAGGTGCCATCAGGATTAGAGGAAGACCGATTAACAACCGTTGATATGCAGATGGAACAGTCGCTTGCTGAAATCCAGACAATAGCCCAAAGCCAAAAAAACCCCAATCCTCAAAAAAAAGGAAAATAGAAGAAAAAAGAAAACCCCAATCCTCCCAACATAGACAGCAGCACGACAAATGGAAACAAGATCAGGATTTCACCCTGCTGCAGCCCACATGGGTGCACACACACAGAGGCAGCCGTCCGGAGATCAGAGGAGGGGTTATAGTGGCCGAAGATGCTGCACAAGACCTCTTCAAGGTGTTGAAGAGCCAGAACATACTCGAGGCAAGCTCCTGCTGCTGTGAGGACGAGGGTGAGCCTGACCGGAGCCATGGCACTTTTTAATCCCTCATACTGTGCGTGTGAAAGGCAGGCAGGGAGTAAGGAAGACGGCAATGCCTTTGAGGGTGGTGTCTTGAAGACTACTGAAAGCACAGTGGACTTCCGGGAGGACCCGACAAGCCTGTCTTAGTTGAAATACAGCCAGAATGCTCTTTAGAAGCAAGGATGGCGAGACTTGGTCTCACGTACCTTCAACACGTTATCAGGGCAACATGCTTGGTGTTCTGGCTGGTCAGAGAGAAAGAGGGAGACCCACAACGAGACGGACTGACACAGTGACTGCAACAAAGGCTCTCACACAACTACAATCTGGAGGACGGGGCAAGAGCGGGCAGTGGCTCATTCTCTTGGGGGTGCACAGTCCCTCTGTGTCAGAACTCACTCCCAGGCACCTGACCGAGACAGCAGAAGCAGCAGTAGCCCTTATTTACTTCTCTGGGCTATATTTTTTCACAATTAAGCCCTTCTTCAACATTTTGCCCCCACTGCTGCTAACTCTTGACAAAGGCACAGTTGTCCACGGAGATAATTAGTCACAGATTCCAGAGCCTCCTCCCGTTCCTGATGTGTTTTCTTCTTCTGGGGCTGCAGGCGGAGAGAGACCCATTGTGCCTGGCATGGCGCCTTGCAGGTTTGTAAGACCCCCGCACTCTGCAATGAACCGGGAGGGGACAGGAGAATCAAACCAAACACGGTTTGCTTCTTTGTTCGGGCCAGTTAAAGATGAAGTCCCATAACCGGAAACATGCAAACGAAGACGTTCCTGTTCATGTTTGGAAGTTCCCAGCACCGGATGCAAACGCCGTTTCAGGAACATGTCCTGGGTTCTCCTTGGGACTTTAGCCATCCTAGAAAGGGGACTTCCAAAAGCTTGTGGGAAGTGGTACTTTCCCACAGACTTCGAAGTCCCTTGAGAGGCAACCTCCTTCTCAGTGGGGTTAGCCCTTTACATATATGGACGGTGCCACCCCTCCCCTCCCTTGTCTGGAGCTGAGAGATACCAACCTTGCCCTGGGCCCCCCCACATAGCCACCGCCCCGCCCTCCTCCCCACGTGCAACTGCCATCTGGCTGAAGACTGATTCTTAGCTCTCCAGTAATCAGGAGGCAGTCCAAAGCCCAGCGTGCTGGCGCGGTGGGGATTCCGAGACGGCCTATCTTTATGGGAGTCGACAGCCTCGGCTGGCTTCCGTGGAGTGGTTGATGGGGTCGAACCACCAACCTCGAGTTAACAGCACAGTGCTTCACCCACCATGCCACCGAGGCCCCTGTATCCAGGTCGGGGTTAGGTGCTGTCCAATGGATGCAGCCCTCTGGTCAACAAAGCAGGGCACTGCCCAGCCCTGCATCCCTACACACACACACACACCCCGCTCCCCCCTCCCCCCCAGCCCCTGCAGCCATTCTTCTGTGCGAGCTCGTGACTACAGCCACTGCGTCAACCCATCTTGTCGAGGTACTGCCTCTTCTTCAGCCTCCTGCATTTTACGCAGCATGAGGGCCTTCTCCTGGGACTGGTCTCTGCTGACAACATGGCTAAAGTCCTCGAGACCTCTAAGGCTGCACTTCTACCTAGACAGATTGGCTTATTCTCTTGGCAGTCCAGGGTGAGGGTGAGATAAGTCAGAGGAGCAGAACGGATGGCGCCAGCACAGATACAGTGATGCCGTCCACCTGTCTCAGATGCCATTGAACTTTGTCGTTCATTCAGCAGCTTCCGAGGAAACCGCTGAGATGCGACCACTCGTTCAAAGGACGATTCCAAGAACCACATCTACATAGGCAAGAAGGAATGCTAAAAAGAATATACAAATAGATTTTTTTTTGGGGGGGGGGAGGGCATCACTGCCTCTGGTGGTCGTGGGCGCTACCCAACGCTGCTCCTGAGAGCCGCCGCTGGATTTGAACTGCCAAGTCCGCGGGCCGCGGTCCCTCAACCACTTAAACCACCAGGGCTCAGCCCTACAAATAGATTTTTTAAACTGGCCTGTCCACAGGGCAATCACCCTCTTCCCCCCTCCCCAAACACAAGAAATGGCATCCTCCATGTTCCATGGACAACAGTATATGCAATAGCAGTTCTACAGCATGCGGAGTTTCCGGACAACTCAGACTGTGACTTGTGAAGACAGTCTGGAAGGGTGCGGCGTGACTCGGAACCCCTGGCCATGTTGTGCTGGTCTGGTACCCGTTTCACTTCTAGCCTTTCACAATAGGAAGCGTGGACATCGAGGGTTTCTAAACCAAGCTAGGCATGCTTTTTTCTCCCATTCTCCCTGGCCACTCCGTCTGCTTTCTGGACGCTTCTCGGCAGCTGAGAAAGGACCAGTATATGAGACCAGTGTTAAAAGGGGGGAAAAATATAAAAAATAAATACTTTCGGGCTGAGCCCCAGTGGCATAATGGTTTGAGTGCGGGACTGCGACCCATTGGCTTGACGGTTCAAATTCAGCAGCAGCTCTCCCAGAGCAAGGCTGGGCCTCCCACTCCCACCAGAGGGCAGTGATGCCCCCCAAAAATAATAAAATAAAATAAAATAAAAGACTTTCATGTCAAACAGAATGGACTCTGGAGCGTGCCAGGGTACCTCACTAGGCCAGACTGGGGAGGTTGCTAACTTGTGTGTAATGGGAGACAGAGAGAAACTTGTGTGTAATGGGAGACAGAGAGAAATCAAATGGGAGGAGAGAAATCAAGTAGCAGGTGGGGGGTAAACTATTGGGAGACTTGATGAGTAGTTCAGACTGTTGAATGCAAAAGCGATTAGATGAATCGTCACCTCCCACCCAGTTTACAATAAGCGAACCGAAAGGATTGACGGCCCCAGAAGCCCGTCGGTGGGGGTCTCCTCTGTCCTGAGAGGTCGATAGCAGCTAGACTGGGCCTGAGAACAGTGGGTTTGGTTTGATTCTGGTCTTGCGGCAGCCCTTTGTCCTGGCTATTAGTCCCTAAAAAGCAAAAAACCACCGCCATCGTAGAAAGCCCCGTCTTCCCCCCTCAAAGCCTTCCAAGCCAAAACCCAAACCAAACTCAATGCCACTGAGTTCATACCGACTCATAGTTTCAAGAACCAAAATCTTTCTCCCGAGGAGGGGGCTAGTGGTTTGGAACTGCCAACCTTGCAGACCACAGCCCAGCGTGTAAGCATTAAAACCAAGGCTCCTGAAAAAGAAAAGAAAAGTCTACAGCTCCTGGTATTCCCAGGGAGTCTCCCATCCAAGTACTAACCAGGTCTGAGCCTGCTTAGCTTCCAAGATGGGGTGCCTTTCGGGTGGTATGGCAAGAGACACTTGATTCCCTTGCTGGAATGGAATACAAGCCTCTGGTCACCGTAATACCCAGGATGCCCACCAGATGGCAGACGTTGCCCAGTGTGAGTAGCCAGTGTGCCCAGGGGAGTGACTGCACCAGTGCTTATTCATGGCTGCTGCTGGCCACCAACAAGTTCCATTAAGCCAGACCATACAAGGACAATGTAGGAGAAACACCTGAGATTCAAGGAGTCGTCTCAAGCCAGGGGGAGAAACCAGAGTTCCTGGTGTTACTGGGGGAGAAGGCTCACACAGGTGGGCCCAGTGGAATCAATCCCCAGAGAGGCCCTTTGGAGAAGAATCACTGAGGAAGCACAGCAGGACAGTGCTCGGATCGGGCCACTCTGGGTTCAAATCCCACCTCTGTCAATCACGCACTGTGCGATTTGGGGCAAGGCTCACCAAGCTGAGCCTCCTTGCTGCAACCTGTCAAATGAGGAGAAGGGCCACCTTACAAACCAGTCATGACGCCTGGCACGTGGAGCCCTCGGGGCCTGGCCTATTTGTTATCAGAGGGGGCCTGGGGACCTGGGGAGTCCTTCCCTTCTAGGCATCTCTCATGGTGGGGGGCTGAGATCCTGCCACATGGAGAGACAGAGCCTGCCTTCCGTTGGCCCTGGCACCTACCTGTGCTCGGAGCTGCTCCTCTTCCTGGGTGGAGAATTCTGTGCGGCAATGGAGAGGGACGTCCATCTCGGCCACGATCTCGCCAATCCTGTCCTTCATGGCTGCACACTCGGAGACAGACAGGAATCCTTCCAGCACCAGGAATCCATCCTCCTGGAACTGCAGGCAGGAAGGAGACTTGGGTTCCTGCCTCGCTCAAAGGCTTCCTGGGGCATCCAGGAACCTCTGCCCTCCACCGTGCCATGGTTGGCATCTGGCCCCCAGGCATGAGACACCAGGGCGGGCAGCTGGGATCAAGGATGGAGGAAGGGGAGGTGCTTCTGTTCTTTCTCTCCGATGGACTTCCGTCTCAGAAGGCTTTAAGATCCTTTGTAGACTCCGTCTTGAGGGAGCGTTGATTTTGGCAGCGAGGACTCCTGCCTTCTGAGAGTCTGGTGAAGGAGACTGAGATGAACTGCATCGTCACGCATGCAAATGTGCGTTCACCAACCCTGCCGGGTGCTGGGGGGGATGGGGCCTGAAGAACAGACGGCACTCACACAAGAACACGGGACAATTTCAGGCAGCGCTGGCTGCAACACAGACAATTTTGCGACAACAATCAGAAATCTGTGTGCGCTTATGGAGTGGCTCCGTTGGCACGTGTGTGTAAGAAAGTCAATGTGGGACTGAGCCCCAGTGGCGCAGTGGTTGAGTGCAGGACTGCGGCCCACAGGGTTGGCGGTTCAAATCCAGCAGCAGCTCTCCAGGAGCAAGGCTGGGCCTCCTACTCCCACCAGAGGGCAGTGATTCCCCCACACAAAAAAGGTCAATGTAAGTAAATGCACAAGCTCCTATAGGTGTATCTGTAAATAAATGGACCTGTACCCTTGAGTGCACGACCATCCAAAGAAAGCTGCAGAGATATCCAGATGACATAGGGGCAGAGACTTCCTAGACAACTTGTGGGGTTCCTTTACAGGGTGAGAAGGCACAAGACTGTAGTCTGGGTGGGGCAAGACAATGCCCATAGGTATTTAACATAGTTCGTGGAGATCACAGTCTGCACCCCCAGTTTGGGGAGTGGCAGCTGGGGTCTTTAAAGCTTGCAGCGGATCATCCACGATACCTCTGTTGGTTTCCTGGCCTATGGAGCTGCAGAGAATAAAGGAAATCAGAGTTTCAGCCCTGGGAGTGTGTGGGGCTGGGATCTCCATGGGAGAAAAACCTTCTACTCCTGTAAGCAACTACAGTCTGAGAGACCCTCAGGGGGCCCCTGAGAGAAAGCAGGGACTTGGCAGCAGTGAGAAGAAACTACCTTATTTTCCGGACCAGACGTTGCATGCAGTTTTTAGAGTAGGAAAACAAAGGGGGGGGGGTAATATTCTGAACCAAATAGTACCAGTATTCTAAAATGTTCTGGGGTACCACACTTTTGGACCAAAAGACGCACCCTCATTTTGCCCCTACTTTGGGGGGGGGGGAAATAAGTGTGTCTCGTGGTCTGAAAAATATGGTAGTCCTCAGGACTAACAGCCCACAGGAATCACAATCTCTAACCTGAGCCCAGAAGAACTAGACAAAACCTGGCTACCGCTGTGACCATTCTGATCAGGCACACAATAGAAGGTTCTGGGTAGAATGAACGAAAAATGCAGAACAAAATTCAAATTCCCAAAAGGCCACATCAGTAAAGACTAGAGAAACCTCTGAGACAGTCATTCTCAAATAACCTTTGAACTGGGCATGGGAGCTAGTTCTGAAGGCTACCTTTCAGTGGAATAACATAAAATAAAAATACCACCCAGGGGCATCTAGTTCAGAAGCAACAAAACCCACATGGAAGAAGCACCCCAGCCTGTGTGATCAAGAGGTGTCAAAGGGATCAGGTATCAGGCATCAAAGAACTAAAAATTATATCATTATAAATGAGGGGGAGTACAGTTGGGGACCCAGTAGGTAGGTGAAGCGACATCCCCTTACAGAAGGGTCACAGGGAGGAGACGAGCCAGTCAAGGTACAGTGTAGTAACAATTACATATGCAACTTTCCTCTAGTTCTCAAATGCTGTTGCCACCTTCCCCCCAATAACATGATCCCAATTCTACTGGCTAGACCAGGGGATATACGCTGGAGCCAGAAACATGGGGAATTCAGGGCCAGGGGTGAGAGTGGCGATACCGGGAGGGAGGAGGGAAGGTGGAGGAGTAGAAAGGAGGAACCAGTTGCAGGGATCTACACATGACCTTCTGCCTGGGGTACAGACAACAGGGAAGTGGGTGAAGGGAGACAGTGTACTATATGACAAAATAATGATAATGTGTAAATTATCAAGAGTTCATGAGGAAGGGGCAGTGGGGAGAGGGGAAATATGAGGAGCTGATACCAAGGGCCTAAGGAAAAGGAGGGTGTTTTGAGAATGATGATGGCAACAGATATACAAATGTGGTTGGCCTATAATAAATGTATGTCTTGATTGTGATATGAATTGTATGAGCCCTCAATAAGATAATTCCAAAAAAGATACCACTTAGGAGTACTGTGAGAAAGGGTCAAGATTTCCCCAAGCAAAGAGAAGAACTCCTGGAGGGGAAGAAGGAGAACCCCTTCAAGGAAAACAAACAGAAAGGACATCATGAGAATGTTGGCACAGTCATTGTGAAAATTGCAACTGGAATGGGGCCATTTTTATAAAAATTGTCAAATGGGAACCTACCCTTGCACCTACACCCCTCACTAAATAAACCACTGCGATTAAGTCCACGCTGATTGAAAACAACCCTCTCTATGAAACTTTTTTTTTGGCATCACTGCCCTCAGGTGGTGGGAGTAGGACACCCAGCCTTTGCTCCTGTGAGCTGGAATTGAACCTCCATCCCAGTGGGCCGCAGTCCTGCGCACAACTGCTGCACCACCAGGGCTCAGCCTTCTCTCTATGAATCTTTACGGGAGCAGATAAGCCTCATCTTTCTCTAATGGAGCAGCTGGTGGGTTTGAACCACCAACCTCTGGGTTGCAGCCCAGCCTTTCCTGGACCTCCTACCCCCAAACAGGACATGCATTTTACAAAGGAACGCAATTACCATGAGGCTGGAAGCACTGGATGGTGCCCGGCTGCCACTGCTAACCCCTGTGGAAGGCTCCAAAGGACACTCTTCCATCAAAGGGTGGGAAGTACACGAAAGAATTTCACATTTTCGTGGAATCCAGATTTTTATTTATTTATTATTATTATTATTTTTTTAGGCATCACTGCCCTCAGGTGGTGGGAGTAGGAGGCCCAGCCTTTGCTCCTGGGAGCCGGAATTGAACCTCCATCCCAGTGGCCACAGTCCCGCGCACAACCACTACGCCACCGGGCTCAGCCCGGAATCCAGATTTTCTGGAGCCACTGGGGCTTGATGAGCTCCTGAATCTGTTGCCCTTAAACCAAAATGATCTCCTGAAGCCTTTTTAAAGTCAAGGGACAATTTAGTGCAGCTAGTTAAAACTGTCATGGGCATCATGCACTTTCAAGAACTGCAGAATGACAGTGACAACAGCAATTTGAAAGATTAGGCAGGAAGCGTGGGGGCGGAGACTATGTTAAGAAGGGAGGGAGAATTCCGTAAAGGACAGGGGCGATTGGTTGCCTGACTGGAAGAATCTCATCAGCACCCCTTTTTTGTCCTTGGAGAGACAGTTGAATGGGTGTGTATCTTTTTTTTTTTCTGGGGGGGGGGGCATCACTGCTCTCCGGTGGTGGGAGTAGGAGGCCCAGCCCCACTGCTGGAATTGAACCTCCGTCCCAGTGGGCCGCAGTCCCGTGCACAACCACTATGCCACCGGGGCTCAGCCCTGGTGTGTGTCTTGCTGTGTATCAACAACAACAGAATTTTTTTCAATGTTTTTAAAAGAACAAATGGTGGGAAGTCTTAATGAAAACCAGACAGGGGGCGGGAGTCGCATTTAAAGAGGGGACCTGGAGTGGGGGTGGGTAATAAGGAGAATATTCCAGACAGAAGGGGCAGGGTGTGTGAGTCTGGAACTCAGAGTGAAAGTGGGGACAGGGCAGGAGGTAGGAGTGTGGCAGGGGACCTGTAAGCCACAGGCAAGGTGTTGGCTCTCTCCTGGGTGCGGTGGAAGGCTAGTGGGCAGGCAGAAGTTGAATGACATATTTATTCTGCTTTGTCTCTGGCCTCCTCTGTAGAGGCATTTGAGAGCAAGAGATAAGGGCAAGACTTTCAGTGGGCTTACTTGCAGGGAATGACCACTCTGTAGTCTCAGGAGCCCTGGGGGTGTAGTGGGTGGTGCTGGGGCTGCTCAATGAAAGGTCAGTCTGAAATCACCAGCTGCTCCTGGGGAGAAAGGTTGAGGCTCTCTGGTCTTGTAAAGTTAGTTAGTCTTGGAAACTGAAGTACAGTGGTAGTCCTGCCGGGTCACCGTGAGTTAGAACCGGCTTGAAGGCCCTGAGTCTTGGCCTTAACAGGAAGGGGTCCTGGTAGCAGTGGGTTACGAAGCACAAGGTGAGTGGTTCAAACCCTCCAGTTGTTCCGTGGGAGAAAGACGAGGGTCTAGAGAGTTGGGGTCTTGGAAACACTAAGGAGCAGGGTCCACCTTGTCCTCTGAGTCACTCTGAGTGGGCATTGACTCACTTGCAGTAGCTAGTGCTCAGTCTTAACAGGGTGTTAGAAGTCGCCTCTTGGGCTGAGCCCTGGTGGCGTAGTGGTTGTGCACGGGACTGCGGCCCACAGGGTTGGTGGTTCAAATCCAGCAGCAGCTCTCCAGGAGCAAGGCTGGGCCTCCTACTCCCACCAGGGGGCAGTGATGTCCATTAAAAAAAAAAGAGGACTGAGCCCCGGTGGCGTAGTGGTTGTGCACGGGACTGCGACCCACTGGGTTGAAGGTTCAAATCCAGCGACAAGGCTGGGCCTCCTACTCCCACCACCAGAGGGCAGTGGTGCACCCCCCCAAAACAAACAAAAAAGAAATCCCCTCTGATTTCCAGTTCGAAGCCCCACTGTCACTGCACGGACACCAGGTCTGTCTTGCACACACTGCATATCCGAACATCTACTGACATTCACAGCAGCTCTCTGGTCTCTGGGCAGCTTTTCAAGATGAGCATGTAATCTTCACATCAACCTGAAGCTGAAATCGCCTCCCTGAGAACTGGGTCATGCACAGCAAACTGTGTATACCTTTGATCCAGTCAATTCAGGGCTGGGCAATCTCACTTTGGGATTAGCACTCAGTGGAGCGAAGAGGTAAATATTGGAGGTAGCGAATGAGCAATGTTTACTGCAAGCAGTAGATTAAGCAAATTATGCTTCATGTACATTGGAACACAATGTGTCTACCAGAATGATATGGAGAAAAATATTTACTGGCATGATGATCTGTGCCTGTGGCGTGCAAATGAACCAGGATCTCACTGGCGGTGAGAACTGCGGAGATTGCTCCCTGTCTCTGGTCTGCAGACTGTCCACTCGGGGAAAGCATAAACTTGAAATAAATACAACCCCAATTCTGACTCGTGGTGACCCCCTATGTTGGTGAGTGGAACTGTTCCACACAGTTTTCTTGGCTATCAGCTAGCAGAGCTCCAGGCCTCTTTTCCAACTGCTGCTGTGTGGGTTTCACGCTGCCAAGGACATGCCACTGCCCAGCCAGAACTTTGCTGGCATGCTCGGTGTTCACTGTGGGCACAGAGCTACCCGTGGGTCGGTGTCAGAGTAGAACCTGGTCTCCCCAAGGTTTTCTGTGACCGTGACCTTCAAGAGCGAGTACTTAAACCATTTGTACCACTCAGGGATTCTGGGGATTGCGAAGTGTCTCTTCTGGTGACAAAGTGAGTTATACTACGACAAGGTCATGAGTTCAAATCCACTAGTCGCGTCAGGGAAGAAGGAGGAGAACTCTTTAGCTCCCCTAAAGATTTATAGCCTTAGGGCTGAGCCCCGGTGGCGTAGTGGTTATGCGCGGGACTACGGCCCACTGGGACGGAGGTTCAATTCCAGCAGTGGGTGGGGGTCTCTAAGGCAGATGGATGACAAACACTCACTAAATGGTAGACACTATTTAGTTTAATAGAGTCCCGGTGGTATAGTGGGTTAAGTGCTCTGCAAAGGCAGGAGTTTGAATCCACCAGCTGTTCCCATGGAGAACAAACGAGGCTACCTGCTCCCCAAAGATTTACGGCTTCAGAAGTCCTGGGAGTAATTCAGCTCTGCCCTGGGGGGCGGCTGCGAGTCAGAATCAACTCAGTAACAATCGGCCTGGTCTTCTGGTGGAAAGCTATCAAACAGTTCAGTCTCTGGCATAGGACCAAGGGGTGGTTTCCCTCTATTTGTCTGCTGTTTTCTCATGCCAGCGGATTCCAACTAACAGGGATCTTTTTTTTTTTTTTTTTTAAGTTTGCATTGAAATAACTCCCATGGGCAAAATCACGGTGTCTGTTGAGGGCCGTGGGCATCAATCAGGATGCCTACATCAGGTTCCGGGGATGGCTGGCCCCGCCCCACGTGGCCCCACCCCCTGTTCAAGTGGACTTGGCAACTCCTATCTCTTCTGCTGCCTCTCCTGCCCCCCCCCAACGCCAGTTCCTCCCCGCCCTGTTCCCACCCTGGCTGGCTTTATTCTGAATTTGGCCCCGCCACCCCACCCAGGTGTCTTCAACCTGGTAATGGACAACCAAGGCTGAGTGTGCGAAGTTAAGAGGGGATGGGGGCTTGGGGCCTCCTGCGGACCCCGGGGGGACCTCATGCTTCGGTCCTAAATCCAGACTCCCCACCCCTACGTAACCCTCCCACCCAGCGAGCACCTACCTTGCGGAGCTGTGCGGGGCTCAGGCCGGCCATGGGAACCGCAGCGAGGCAGAAGGCTCTGGGCTTCCTCCCAGGTGCTGCACAGGGGAAAGTTCAGGAGGGCTGGCGAGCTGACGCCTGAAAGCCCAGGGGACTTAACCCTTCCAGACCCAGAGAAAACCCAGGGCTACCTCCCAAACACACCCTGAGCCACCCCTCTAGACGGGTCCCCAGCCCCTGGCGCCCTCTCCCTTCTCTTCCCAAAGTAATCCCCAGATTAGCTCTTTGGGACCTCCTTCGTGGTTTTAAACCCCAACCCCAACGCCCAGCTTCTCTTCACAAACCACCCTGACGGCTTACCTGAGTCCAGAAATGTCCCAAGAGGTTAGGCAATGGAGCTGGGGCTGGCTGGACACTCTGAGCCCCAGTTCCAGAGTCACCCCTGCAACCTCTGAGAAGCCTCTCGGCCGGCCAGGGAGCATTAGAAATGGGACCAGCAGTGTCAACAGCTCGGGGGCGGTCACACTCTCTAGACCATACACCTCCAACCTCTGAGAGCTTCCAATTTCTCAGCCCTGCTGGGATGCAGGAAGGGAATTTCCATCTTCTAGATCAGTCTGCAGCTTCCCAGGGTAGGGTAGTGTATGTAGTGTGTACATGTTGGGCTGCCAACTGCCAGGCGAGCAGTTCAAAATCTCCAGCCTCCTATCAGAAAGAGTTACCGTCTTAGCCGCCCACAGGGACAGTTTGACCCTGTGCTCTAGAGTTTTCGAGAGTCACACTTGACTGGAGGGCCGGGAGTCTGGTTTGGTTTGCCACTCAGAGGAAAGGACAGAGTGTGTTCTGTGGAGGGAGGAAGCGGCTGAGAACCGGGCCTTCAAATGCAGAAGCCCTGGGTCTTCACTCCTTGTCCCAAGGGGCTAGGCACAGGTGAGCTAGAACACCCCCCCTCCCCCAGTCAGTCCTGTGGGGCAGCTGACCAGGCCACTCTGGCTGCTGCAGCTTCTGAAAACAGGCCACTGGCCTTCCCCGAAATGACAGCTTTCTGAATGGCTAAGGGACAGAGTGTCTCGGGAGTGACTTGGCCCCAAGTCAAGTCATGTTGCTTTGTTCAACTCAGGCTGCCCAGGCTTCTGACAGCCAGGGAGGGGTGGCCTTCCCCAGCTTGTCTGCTCTGGGGCTAGTTGAGGCGGAAGGCAGGCTGAAAAGGAACCTGGAGGGAAATACTCTTAACTTCACTGGGGACAAACAGCTGTCCCCTTCCTTGGCCATCAGTCCCTTAGGGTGCAATCATCCCCCCTTTCCTACCCACTGCTATTAAGTCGATATTGACACTGCCTCTGGGGTTTCTGAGCCGGTAAAGCCTCATCTTTCTCACTTCAAGCAGGCTGGTAGGTTTGAACTCCTTACCCTGCTTACCCTGGTTAGCAAGCCACCAGGGCTCACGCACGTCTAGAGATGATTACAAAAGCATCAAAGACAGTCCCTGGCTTCTGAATGAGACTGCTCCTAAGTGTATTTCTCAGTCCGCTGGAACTTATGCATAAGGTTCCGATTGAACCTCACATGCAAGGGTAAAGTCCAAATGGCAGAGTGGGTTCCAAAATTTGGGCACATTTACATCAAATTTAAAGGCAAGGGAATTGTCTTGAAGGGGGCATCTGTAGCTAGAGGACGTCCTGTCCTGTGGAACCATGAGTCCAGCTGTCTTGTGAACTAACAGAGACCCTTCCTGGAAGGGTTGAGTTAAACTAATGCTTTGCTGGGTCCAGAGCTTGGCTGGGTCTGAAAGTTGGTTATTCAGCAAACGTTGGGCGTCCTTTTGAGGGGTGGACAGTGAGAGATTTTTTTTTAGCTTGCCCAAGTTTTCCAAATAGCTGTTTGTAATTAAAGCCAGATCCAGCCCTGTGTTTGGAGAGGAGGGGGGTACCCTCGGCTTGAGGAAGGGGGGGGGGGGAGGAATGGGAGCATGTCTCTGCTTCCCACCATTTGCTCCTGCTGCACACCCTTGGGAAGGAGGTGGGCGGGGATTTCCACATGTTTGTTTTTCCCAAATGCTAACCAGCTCCAGATCCAAGCCTGGTGCTTGGGTGCCTGGGTGGCTCCAAGGCTGAGGTGGGGGTGGGGTGAGAGGGTTCTAACCTCTACTGGGGAGACACCAAGCAGGGTCTCAGGGGCCACCACAGCCCTGCCACTCAGCCCATCTGAAAGCCTGTGAAAGGGGCAAGAGGACAGGGCAGGATCTGGCTCAGTCCTGAGACTCCTGAGGTCAGTGTCCCTTGGAGGAAGGCAGGCTCTGGTCTCCTCCGGAGGAGGAAGGTGCCCAAGCAGCAAATCAGATTTCATCACGAAGGCCAAGGTCAGAATCAGACACAGGCCTTTCCTCCTCGCTCCAAAGGGCGGTCCCCGGGCCATTTGTCTGTCCCGAGAGCACGGGCCTGAGGGGGAAGAGATCAGAGTAGTTATTGGGTAACAGGAATCCTGGAGAGGAGCTCTGGCAGGTAGCACAGTGGTTATGCACTGGCTGTGACGCACAAGGCCAGTCTTTCGAAGTCACCAGAGGCTCTGCAGGAGAAAGACGGGCTTTCCTCGCCCATAAAGTGGCAGTCCTGGGACTCACAGGGTTACCTCTACCCTCCCCTACAGGAACAATTTACGGGCACCCTGGTTACAGTGTGGGGGTATAAGTTGGGGTGCTAGCCACAAGGTCAGCAGTTCAAAGCCACCAGCCACTCTCAGGGAGAAAAATGAAGTTTTCTACTCCCAGAGAGAGTTCTCTCAATGTTCGTGGTGACCCCTGGTGGGTTTTCACCACTGCCGCTGTTTGCAGTACAAAGTCCAGTCTTTCTCCCAAGGAGGCGCTCAGAAGCCAAGAGGGCAGTTCTTTTTTTTTTTTTCCTAGGCATCACTGCCCTTTTTTTTTTTTTCTTTTTAATTTTAGGAGGGCAGTTCTACTCGGACCTAGCGGGTCGCAGTGAATGGGAGGCCCAACCTTGCTCCTGGAGAGCTGCTGCTGGATTTGAACCGCCAAGCCCGTGAATCTTTTTATGCTAGTTGAGTCTGGTGGGCCGACATGGCCCCCATGGGAACTTGTGGGTGGAGCTTACGCTGTCAATCAGGTGCCGCTTGATTGGCGGGTACTGTCTGAGGTCAGTCTCTTCTTTTCTTCCTGAGGGCGGGCCACAGCCGCTCTCTGCTTCACCGTCCTGTTGGGGAGCCACGCGGCTGAGAGCTTGGGATGGCTCCACAGCCCTTGGATCCACCAGCCTGTGGTCTCCCAGAATTCCGCACCACTGCATGTGGCCACACGAGTCTGGAGAGGGACTTACGGATCCGTAAGGAACTGATGGACTTGACCCATCAGACTGGGCTGGGCCGTCTTCCTGATACATAACTCCTTCTTGAGATGCAGCGCTCTGACACACGTACGAGTGGCCCTGGCTTGTTTCTCTAGGCAACTCGGCCTAGCACAGGGTGCCTGTGAGCTACAGGGAACTGGACAGCAGTGGGTTTGGGTTGGGGGGGGGGAGGGTAGTTTGAGGAGCTAGACCCCCTGTGAGGAACTCTACCAACCTGTCATCACCACCCTGACTTCAAATGAGACACGGAGACCGGCGCCAAGGACAGTCCAGTATGAGGACGTGAAAAGGCCACTTATCCTTCTCCTGAGTTTGTGCCCCTAGCCCCAGCTTCCTCAGCAGGTCTCCCCAGGGGCTGAGAGCCAGACATCTGGGCCATGGGGACTCCTGGTCCCTCCTCTGCGGAGCTGAGGGGACCTGCTGTTGGAACCACACAGGACCAGAGAGCATCAAGCGGGAAGCCGCCTGGGCAGACGGCGTTGCTGAAGACACAGCAGGGAGGGAATTGACCCAGTTTCACAGTGAGGGTGACTGTGAGCAGGGACAGGAAGACTGTCCCATTTCCGAGTCTTCTTCTCCCAGTCCCCATCCATCAAAGATCCTTGGGGCAAAATCCCTGGGCACCTGGAAAGGCTGACGACACATGGGCTGTGGGATCCCCAGATGCCCTGGGCCTCCGGTCATCCTTCATGTCCAGTGCCTGTCTCCCAGGAGCTTCCAGGATTGAGCAAATGAACAAGCCCCTGCAGGTGTCCAATAAATGGATGCTAAATGAATTAATCGACAAGGCCCGAAAGGTGAGGGAAGGAGTCCCCGTCTCCCTTCCCCCCACTCCGTGTCCCATGACATGGAGACCTCGGCGGTGGTGGCTTTCTGTTATAGGTTTATTTGATATTGGAACCGAGTCTACCAGTTCAGATCCAAACGTAACGGAGTGCGTCATGGTTGTCAGAGGCTAGTGTGCATTCTTTCTTGGGGTTACATCTGAGGACATGGCGCAGAGAACACGGACGACGGGCCAGACGGACGGACGGACAGATGTGGCGAGATGTGAGACGCTAAAATGTGCCTTAGTGTCTGGAGTGATTGCTCTAAGGCAGGGACCCTTCTAAGGCGGGGACCCAAGTGACTGATCTATAGCAAGGTGGCTTCCCGCCACCAGACCTGACTGCGCTGTGGGTGCCAGGTGCCCTGAACAGGAGCTGGCTTGAAACCCCAAACGGGGCAGGGGGGCAGGGGTTACCCTCCTATCGGTGACCTCCCCACCCCAGCCCTGCCGTCTAGGTGTCCACGCTGAAGGCCTGGGTGGTGACAGGGCGGAGGTAAGCAGCTGGGACTAGTGGTGGCACAAGGACGACCCGTGACACGGGAGGAGGGAACAGCGCAGCAGGTGAAGTAGCTCCGTAACACTGTGCAGGCCAGGGCAGCGGCGGAGGAGGCAT
>PVJH01028442.1:0-27298 GCA_004026705.1 Nesogale talazaci
TGGTCAACTCCTTTCTTCTCTTCTCCGAGTCTTCTTGCAGCCACTTGGTTTTCTCTCTTACGATTCCAGATTTGTTGGCATAGAAACAGCATCTTTTACTTCAGGAGAATCTTAAGGCTAACTTATTCTTGACAACTAAGACTTCCCTGGTCATATAAGCAAAGTAAGTTACAAAATTCACTTTATATAATCAATAGTTGAGTTCTCAGTTTTAATATTGACAATTGAGTAAGAAGAATAAAAATTATTTTTAACTCGATGCCCAAAGAGCCAAACTTTCATCTTGAAATCAGAGATGGGTGAGGCAACTCCCTTTTCTGATGTCCTAAAATATGTTCACATGTCATTCAATCATCACTCTGTTGGAAGGCAGACAGCCAGGACAGCTCCTACCCTGTCAAATTACCGAAACAGATGACAATGCTTGCTGAACCAAACTGCCAGGAGTCACTATTTCCATCCATGTTATAAATGCAAATATAAATATTTTGCCCCCTCGACCCAAATATTTCAATATTCAATATTGGATTCATTTTATATTGATCATGAATGGTACATGAAATGTTTTTTTACTGTAATGAAAAATGTATATTTTATAATCGGGAGCCTATATTGTATTATTTTTATCTGATTTGTGATACTTAAATGTTTGGATTCTATGTGAAAGAAATATTGTCATTAAGACTGAATTCAGACAATGTTTAAGTTTAATGTCCATGGAAATAAATATGAGACAAGAATGGAAGTCAAAGAATCATCTTAACAAACTGTCTCGTATTTAGACAGCTGCCTTTGGAATTTCAGAAACAGCAAATATGATTTACTGCTAAATAATGAAAACCAATTCACACACTCTCAATCTGGGCATCTGCCCAAGCTGCAGCAGAGAGTACCTCCATTCAAGATTACCCTACAATTTTCTGCGCAGATGGCTGATTATCCATTCATAACTACATTTACATATAATCATATGGAAAGTGACCTCTGTGTTTGATTTCAGGGATCGAGACTGACAATTTTCTCTTTTAACAGAATATCTTCCCTCAACAGAATCCTAGAGGAAAAAATGCCACTCTTAGAGAGTTCTTCAGGGACTGTTAGTTAATTGCTCATCTTCCTTGCAGCAATTTTTTCAAATGCTACAACTTCTTCCTTGAGTGTATTGCCTCTCTTGTTTGGATTGTGTCGATTGTGGCAGTACCTTATAGAAAACAAGTTCAAATACATTTGAGAAAATGTTTAATGTGGTAGTGAATTCAGTCCCAAGTCCCAAAGTCAAGCAAAAGTAAGTCAGGTGCAGGGCCAGAGAACTAACTCCCTTCATTAGTGTGCTGCCTTTGGTCTGTGACTGAATCATTTTTTCCCCCATGAAAGGCTCCTTTTGTATGCAGTAGATGTAATTGCAGGGACTCCTGTTTAGAATTACTCACAGGTGAATTCTGTCCATTTCTTCCCCTACCTTCCTGCCAGGTACATGCAGGGAAAGGTCATTTGATGGGAGTTACCTTGAGTTCAATGATGCAATCAAATTAAGATATAACCTAAATATACTAATCTACTCTACACTTCTGGACTACATGTTTCTTATGCACCTATTATAGGGTGATTCTTGCAGAGTGTTTCCAGTAGGCCTTGGCATAATCAGTCATGTCTTTTCCCCAGGCCACTCCAATAGCAGCTTTTAACTCTCAAGTTAGCATATCATTCTTTAAATCCATTACAAGTGACAGTAACCAATATAGCCATTAAACAAAGAATGCGGCTTTGTGGCAGTCATGTACTTGACATGATTGGGATGTAGGGGTCGAGTTTAGCCTGTCAATCTGGAGATAGCCATTAAGTAGCCAATGAGGCCTCTGTGTGGGCATGGCTTTCTCCTGAGAATTCTGGCAAGTCTTGGGTATTTCCCTGGTGGAGATGAGAGGCCATCTTCCCAGTTGTTGGGAGTCGCTCCACTGACAAGACAAGATGGCAGCATCTGAGAAACCAGAAGCACCAGAGGAGAAGCCATATGGTCTTACCCTGATGGAACCAGACCTCTAACGACAGAAAAGCCAAAGAGAGACCCTCTGCCAGTGCTGAGATGTTTCTGTCACCAATGGATTCTGTTGATGGACCCTGACTCCTGGAAATGAGGAGGCATGAGAGGACCCCTGACAGAACGGGGACTCTGCACCCACTGGTCTGTGACTTTGTGAGTCAGAAGGAGATTTTATAGACTGGAATCAGACATATGGGATAATATCATACTTACCACTTTGAACTGGGCTGGGTTGGGATGCTTTCTCAATGTCCCATTCCTCTTGTATATAAACTTTTCCCTTACATCCATATCTGTGTCTATGAGTTTGTTTCTCTAGTCTACCCATGCTAACTCAAGCTTAGTTCACACCCTCAATTAAAGCCAGAATGTAAACTCATTTCATTCTTGATTATTAGCAAATAATGCCCCATTATAAGAGAAATATAGCCACAGATATATGAAATCTAGGATTATATCACATGAGGCACTGCTTCTTAATCTCTCTAATGCTGTGACCCTTTAATACTAATTCTCGTGTTGTGGGGACCCCCCACCCCAACCATAAAATTATTTTCATTGCTACTTCATAACTATAATTTTGCTAATGTTTTTAATATGGTGACCCCTCTGAAAGGGTCATTGGACTGTGAAAAGGGTTGCCACCCACAAGGTGAGAACCACGACAATAAGAGATCACAGCTGACTGAAGCATATTAATTAAGGATAAATCACCCACTGCAAAAAAATAAATATTTTTTTGCATCTTTTGCTTGCCATCTACCCCTCTTTCTCCAGTTATATTCTTATTTCTATTTTTACTTCTCTAATCCAATGCATACATCACTAGTAATTTCAAATTCCTACAGTGAAGCTTCCAATTTGATTAGTATTATTTAGGTTATACATATGTGGTAAAAAATTCACTGACACCTATCTCTAGAATTTAAACTAAAATGTATTTTAAGGAGTTTTCATGTTTTAATCTGTTATACATCATTTGTTTTGTCTAACAAGCAAACAATTTAATATCTTTAAATTTATTCCCTAAAATAGAAATTAAAACTTAGCTTACTTGAATGTTGCAGATATCAAATATCAGCTGTGATTTTACACAATAAAATTGTATGTTACATATTAAACACATAAAATATAAACAATGTGGTAAATAAACATTAGTTTGAATGTACTCAATGCATACAAATGTGTGTGAATCTTTGTAAATCTATTTGTGTATATGTGTGCATGATTATTCCAGTATCTCATTCATAATAAGATTTGTTATATCACAGAATGATTATATGTTTTCTTGTTAATTTTGTAGAATTGTAATTTTAGTTTAAATAAGATTTAACTACACTTTCAACAGAATACAGCATCTTACTAAAATAATTACAGACAACTTCATGGGAGAATTTTGAAAAACTAAATGTGGAAATATCAGACGTGACACACCAGACAGATGGAGTGGAATGTGAAAAGGAAACAGATTTGTGCAAAATGCGGACCCTTCTAGTTTGGTGATTTTATGGTTCTGGCATGATAGCATAGAGTACTATGAGAATGATTTGTCTGCTGTGGGAAATTTATGGGAGGAATTGAATTCAGGTTGTGCTACAGTCATATTTGTGCTACACAGAGAAATGCTAAAGCCATTTCTATTAAAGTCAGACATAACAATGCAGCTGTGAGTTGGAATAAATTAGTTTCAGCTTCTCTCCGCTTGGGTTATGTCAGTGATCAGCAAACTGTGGCTCCTGAGGCATGTGCAGCTCTGAAGTCACATTGAAAACATGGGAAGGTTATTATTTCTGATCACGGTGATTGCATCTGTTTTGAAAACATAGTTAAGACTCTTGAGTGACTTTAAAGTTGTTAGGCGGGACAGGATTGTCTCTTCAGGCTCAAGAATTTGTCAATCCCTGGATTAGGTGTTTAAGAAGAAAATGGATGGAATGGATAAAATGTGGATAGGACATCAGTTCTTTGAATGAAGACACTCAAACAAAATGTCCCCAAGTACAGGTTGGATTGAATCTAAGACTCAATGCAAAAGCAAGAAGATCTTACTGTCAGATCTTAAAATACCATATTGCATCCCTTGATTGAGAAATCAGTTAGCTAATAGGAAATGCAGGTCTCTTTACAACTTTATTTTTTCACCAGGCAGACTCCACAATCCCCTCTTTGTGTTGTGACACTCCCCTGGGAAACATGAACCCCTCTTGTCATCCAACTTCTCAGTACCTTGGGGAAAGTATAAACAAGTAGAGGAACCCTGATTTTGCAGGAAAATGGAACAGAAGCTTGCATGTCCTGCAACGTGTTAGGCTAGAAGATTAGAGTCTTCTAAAGTGGTGAAGCAATTATGTAAGCATCATTGCTGTGATGCTTGTGGATAAGTTTCCACCTATGTGTGTACAATACAAAAACAAGAAAAGGAACAGTCAAATTATTGTACATACAATTATATAGCAAAGTGATAGGAATTGGCTGGATATAACAAAAGTGTGTTTGTGGCAGTCACTGATCTGTGTCAGTTTCAGCACTGGGAGTGTATGGGTTGAGCCTAGCCTGTCAATCTGGAGATAACCATGTGGGCCTCTATGGGGGCATGGCTTTTCCTGAGAATTCTGGGAAATCTCATGGCATTTCCAAATAGGTGGTGAGAGACTTGACTTGGTTCCTGACAAAATAAGATGGCAGCATAGACCCTGAGTCCTAGGAACTGGAGGAGCCATCTACTGCTGCTGAACACACAAGACTCTGAACCCACTGCCCTGTGATTTTCCTGGTGTCATTGTATATGCTTCCTGAGTCAGAAGGAGACTTTATGGACTGGAATCAGACATGTGGGCTCATATCCGACTTATGACCTTGGACTGGACTGGGTTGGGATGCTTTTGCAATGTTCTATTTCTCTTGTATATAAACCTTTCCCATATCCATAGGCATGTTTAGAGGTTGTTTCTCTAGTCTACCCAGAATAGCACAGTGTAATTTCTATGCCAGAAATTACAAGTTAGAGATCACAATTTAAAGATACCCTTTCTCAAAATTCATAGACTATATGAAATATCAAAAACCTCATGCCTGAGAAGTGGGCAGACAATATTTTTGAGGGAAAACCATATAAGCTTGAATAAAGGGAAAAGCATACTAATGTGAGATATTTGAATAGGTATACGTAAAAAGTTTAAATTTGAATATTATTCAAATACATCCATTTCCAAGTGATATAATTATAATAAGAGTTCAAATAGATTACACTGTACAATTAGATAAAATAATGTGATGTTTATCTGCAAGAGCTATCCACATGATTGGTGTCAACCTGCAACAAAACAATTGTGAAAAAGATATTGATTCTGATTCATGACAACTCCACATACGCCACAGTAAAAAAGCATTTTCCATGCTTGAATGACCAGTAGTTCAGCAACCCGTTTCCAAGTTACTTCTGGCCAAACTGGAATTTCCAACTTTTCTGGTAGCAGCAGAGTGATTTAAGGATTTGCACCACAGAGTCCCCTGAGAATTAGCAAATGGGCTTCAAAGAAGTTTGATGCAGGTGTATTGAATCTTCCAAGAACAGGTAACAACTGAAAACTATTTACTGAAAAAAAGGCCTTAGCATTTTAACGTGTTTAAGTGCCAGTAAGTACTTGTTGGATAAATTGTTTCCTTAGAAAATTTTTATTGAAACCTATATCTTGCATTTGCAAATATGCATTTATTTGGAAATAGTGACTTGTCTTTCTTATGTTAGTGAGCATTATGATAGTAGGTGTTTACTAAACCTAATTGTTCTGGATACTATTTTATAAAAAGGGTTTCATACACGCAGAGATAGATATAAGGGATATATTGATGCTAAAATTTTCACAAAGGGCCATGGAACTCTTTGGGATCCTGACAAGAGAGGGCACTCTCCCAAAGGTCATGTTCTTGAACTTCTTGTCTCTAAATTTGTGGGGGAAAAGATCTTTTTTATAATCTCCCCATTTGTAATATTTAAAAGGAAAAATTCTTCCTAACTAAAATATACAGGTTATAAATTAGCATAAGTATGAAAGGAAGAAAGAAAGAAAATGTGTTGTCAAGCTCTCCTTTAAAATCCTAAAGGCCTATTCGTGTGGATTGCCAGGAATTGGCACCCAGGGTTAGCTTCATTGATTCCCTGTCTGTTGGCACTTCCACTAGAAATAGAGGTTCTGCTGTGCACAGAATTTCCCTTGGCAGACGCTACAGCCATTGAATAATATCCAATGAAACCTGTTGCTGTTAGGTGTCATCGAGTCAGTTGAGACGCTAAGAGACCCTTTGTACCACAGGACACAATACGGGGCTGTCCTGCACCAGCTTCACAATTGTTCTCATATTTGAGTTCACTATTTTAGGCACTGTCTCAATTCACATCTTGAGGGTCCTTCTCTTTTTCAACTTCCACATGCATAACAGATAATTTTAAAAAAGCATGACCTGGATCAGGTGCGCCTTAGTCATCAAAGTAATACCTTTGCTTTGCAAAACTTTCAGGAGGTCTTTTTACAGCAGATTTCTCCTCGCAAGTCATCTTCTGATCCATTGACCTGCTTTCATGAGCATTGATTGTGGGTCCAAGCAAGATGAAAACCTTGACAACTGCATACTTTTCTCCATTTAACATCATGATGATTTGTAGGTCCAATTGTGAGAATTTTGATTTTCTTTTGAAGAGTTGTAATCCATACTCCAGGATGCACTTCTTAATCTTCACCATCTCGTGCTAAGTCATCTTCATTTTCAGTAAACAAAGTTGTGCCCCTGCATATATCACAAGTTGTTATAAGGTCTTCCTCCAATCCTGAGGGCACATTAATCTTTATATATTCCAGCATCCCATATCATTTGTTTGACATACATTTGTTAATCTTGAACAAGTGTGATACTACAATATCACTCTGATGCACATATTTTCTGATTTTATTCCATGCATTATATTCTTGTTCTGCTACCACAAATTCTGAATGAGCACAATGAAGTATTCTGTAATTCCCATTCTTCTTAAGGCTATTCACACTTTGTTATGATCCTTAGCATAGTTAATAAAGCATGAGGTAATATTTTTCTGGTGTTCAATACCATTAGCCAACATCTATCCAACATCAGCAAGGACTTCCCTAGTTTCAGGTCCACTTCTGAATCTAGTCTGAACTTCTGACTGCTCCTTGCCAATGTGCTTGTTCCAAATATTGTTGGATGATCTTCAGCTAACGTTGACTTGCATGTGATATCAATGGTATTTGTTTATAAGTTGCTCACTCTGTTTCATCACCTTTCTTTGTAAAGGGCACAAATGTGAATTATTTCCAGGCACTTGGCTAAATAGTTATACTCCAAATTGCCTGGTACAGATTGATAAATATTTCCAAGGCTTCATCAGCTTGTTGAAACATTTCAATTGGCTCTCCATCCATTTCTGGAGTCTTGTTACTGTCTAAGGCCTTCAGTACAGCTTGAGTTTTTCCCTTCAGCACCTTTGGTTCTTGCTCATATGCTGCCTCAGAAAATAGTGAAATACAGACCAGTCCCTTTTGGTAAAGTGTCCTTTTATATACTCTCTATGTTCTTTGGGTGCATCCTGCATAGTTCAATATTTTTCCAATATCATCTTTCCATAGTGGACTCTATCAGAGAGAATACTGTAGGTTTAAGAGTCATATATCATAAAAGAAAATCTTCTATATCAACCATTTCTCCTGCCTAGATTTTAGGGCTTCCAATCAATAATTGACTTGATTTATGTAATGTGTTTTTCTTTTCCAGAGAACTATTTTTGCTCAAAATTACCCAGAGGAACATTTGTAAATGTCTCAAGTTGAAATTGCTATATCAAATAAATCTCATCTAATATTTCATGATGTTAACCATTAAAATGTATGAGGAAATAGGCCCTGTCACTCTTGGCAGGAGCCCATGATAAAGCAGCTTGGTGAAGAGAATGAGCAGGTGGTGGGATAAAAATCAGAAAAGCTATCCATCTTCATGCTTCAGGGGGGAAATCAACCTTTTGGAGGTTTCAAGGAGTATAATATTGCTTTCTTGTTAAGTAGAAAACTGTTTGTCATATTTAGGGTTTTTCAGAATTTCTCTGAACATTTTATGCTAGCTGGTGTGGGAAAAAATTACAATCTGAATTATTCGCATTGGTTTTCTTCCTCATTGTCAATATCATGTCAACAGTGAGTGAATTTGATTTCTGATGTCTTCTACGTAGACCAAATCCCCTTGCATCAAGCTGATCATAACACAGAGCAACCCTGGAGCATGGAATCAAGCAACTCTCTCGCATTGGTGAGACTATTACAGTTCTAGAGCCCATCAAGTCCCTTCTGACTCATAGCAGCCCTCCATACGACAGAAAGAAGTGACCCTTGGTTCTGTGCTACCTGTGCAATGCCTATATTGAAGGTCACTGTTGCATCCAAACACTGCCTCGCCTTTGTTCCACAAAGTGGCTGGGGAACTCAGGCAGCCAATCTGAGGTTAAAACCCAAAACTCGACCCAATAGACCTTAGATTTGATATGACTATTCAGTTTGGGTGATAACATTAAACTCTAAATCTGAATGCAGAGCATGATGAATATCATACATTCTAGTTCTCACATATCCCAGTTGTTGAGTTGACCCACTTCATGATGGTCTTGTGAGTGTGAGTGGAATGTGTTCCAAAAAATGCCCAATGTCTGAGTTGTTAGGATGAGATCATCAGGTCTTTTGAATGATCCTTACATGGAACAATTATCACATCTTTTGGGAGCCAAATTTCATGTATTCATTTATTGGTTGATAGATATTATCAATCATGCTGTAATGAACATAGTGTTGTTAAGTGCTGTGCAGTTGGTTCTGAATCATAACAACACTATGCAAAACTGAACAAAGCACTGCCCAATCCTGGTCCATCCTCATAAGTTTTCTTATGTTTGAGTTGAGTTTTTAAGCCGCAATATCAATGTATTTTGTCAAAAGTCATCACTTTTTAGCTACTCTGGTACTTTACCAAGCATGAAGTACTTCTCCAGAAAATGATTGCTCCTGACAGCATGTCCAAAGTTTGTGAGACAAAGCCTCACTATCTGTTTTCAATGAGCAGTCTATTTTTGTGATTTTTGGCAGTCCATGGTACTTCCAATACTAGTAACCAGCAACTCAATTCAAAAGCATCCATTATACTTCAGTCTTGCTTATTCGATATTCAACTTTCATATGAATATAAGCCAATTAAAAATGTCATGGTTTGAGTCAGGGGTACCTTTAGCGCTCAGAGCAACATCCTTAGTTTTCAACACCCAAAGTAATGCATCATTTAATCTCTTGACAGTTGCTTTCCATGAAATCCTTGCCAACTTCATTTTATTGTCTATTTACTATAGAGTTACCTATTGGTCCAATTGTGAGGATTTTTATTTTCTTTATTTGAGTGGTAATCATTGAGCCCAAGCTGAAATTTTCACTTCTGATCACCAGCTGCTTCAAGTTCTCCTGTCTTTGGCAAGCAAAGAGTCATTCATGTATCTCAGGTTCCTTAATAAATTTGCCTAAAATACTGATGCTGTGTTCTTTGAAGAATACAGCTTCTCTGAGAGGATATCATCCTATTGAAAACCTTTTCTAATGTTAAACTATGTAATATCCCCATGTTCCCTTTGCACACATGCCTCTTGATCTATGTACAGGTCTTGCATGGGCAAAATTAAACGCTCTGGCCTTCCCTTTATACTCAAGACTTGTACAGTGTTTGTGATGTTCCACAGGTTCAAAAGCCTTAGCATAGTCAATGAAACACAGGTAACCTTTTTTTCCCTATAATCTTCTGTTTCCAGCCAAGATTCATATAACAAAAATCGTGATGTTCCTCATTTCATGTCTTCTGAATCAAATGTAACTACCTATCGCCGTGTATTTGCAACTATCAGTTAAAGATCTTCAGCCAAATTTTGTTTGCCTGGGATGTTAACGATATTTTTCTATAATTTGTACATTTAATTGGGTTACTTTCTTGGTAATGAGTTCAACTATGGATTTTGTCAATGGAATTGGGCAGGTGGCAGTTTTTCAAATACCCTGGCATAGAAGAGTGAGTGTCCCTAGAGCTTCATTAGCCTGTTGAAACATTTAAATTCATATTTAATCAATTCCTGGAGCCTTGTTTTTGGTTAATACTTGTTAATGGTTCTTTCATCAGTACCATTTGTTCTTGCTCTTAGTCTATCTCCTGAAATGTTGAAAATCAACTAGTTCTTTTTACTATGCTGACTTTATGTCAGCAAAGTCCATATTTTTTTTGATGCTTCCAGAATTGTTGAATATTTTGCCCATGGAATCTTTCTACATAGAAATTTGAAGCTTGGCTTTTTGTTTAATCCTTTAAGTTTAAGATATACTGAGCTTGCTTTTTCATTTTGGAATCTATAACTCTAGGTCTTTGTACATTTTACTCTGTCTTCTCAAACTACCCTTTGAAATTTCCTGTTCATCTCTGTTACTTTATTTCTTTCATTTGCCTGAGCTGCTCTATAATTAAGAGCCAGTTTCATAGATCTCCTGACATCTACATTGCTCTTTTTTTAATCTTTTCTATCTCTAATGACCTTTTGCTTTCTTCACATATGTTTTTAATGTCATTGCAGGGATCACTGAGTCTCCTTTGACTAGTGTTCAATGCAAAAAAATTGTTCTTGAGATATTTAAAAAGTTAGCTGAGTTATATTTAAGTTCATACTTTGGCTCTCATGGCCTTGTTTTGGTTTTCTTCACCTTCAACCAAAACTTACACCTGAGCAATTGATGAACTGTCCACTTGCCCCTGGTGGCCTCTGGTTGCTGCTGATATTGAACTTCATCTCTGCCTCCAGATGTAGTAAATTTGGTTTCTGTATATTCTATCTTGAAAAATTCACATATAGAGTTTTCATTTGTGTTGCTTATAAAAATGGTCTATTCCCATGCCAATTCTTTCATTTGATCTTCAGCTTTGTTTCTTGACCAAGACCATATTTTCAACATACATTCCTTCCTCTCCAACTTTTGAATTCCAGCTGCCAATAATTATTAATGAATCTTGAATGATTGTTTTATCTATTTCAGAGAGAAGACAGGGGAATTCTTCAATTTCTGTGGCACTATCTTTAGTGATTAGAGAATAAATTTGATTGATATTTGTATTTAATGAATGTCGTTGAATGCTGATAGATACCATTCTAGCACAGACAGCATTGTATCTGAAGGTAGAAATGTTCTTTTTGATGGAATTTAATGCCATTCATCTTGAACCTGTCATTCTATATCTTGTAAATCATATGATTTTCTGATTCAAAATGGTCTATGATGTTCCATTTTAGCTCTCTAACACTTAGAATGTTTATCTTCAATTATGCATTTTCTTTTTACAAATTCCTTTATCACCACACTGGATGGAGTAAGCTGGTCCTATGATATCCAGTCATGCTCACATCTAGAATAATTACAATTATTAATAAGGGCCATAACCCACTCAATATCCACTTGATCAACAGATAGAAATCTATATAAAACAGTATAATGTCTCAAAGATAGAAAATTTTAGTTTAAATGATAAAGTTGAATGGTACAAATAAGTGACCAATACATAAAGTCAAAAGGTTCTGTTGAAGAGTTATTGGAACTCAAATGACCAGAAAATTCATTTAGAAGGATTATTGACAGGTACATGAAATGGATGGAAGTAAATAGGATAGAGCTTTGGAAAACAGCAATAGCATAGACAAACAAAAACATTAGAAGACTTCAGGAAACCTCCCAAAAGCAGCTTGATAAAATAAATGAAAAAATAGAAGCCTTACAGAAACAGAAAAAAGAAATCCAGAAGATTAATACTAAGAAAATAGAAATAAATAATATTTGAAAAATAAAAGCAGTAGAATTGAGCACATGCAAGTTTAAATTAGTGATCTTGCAGACAAATCTCATAATATAAATCTAGGATAAAAATATCCCCTCATCCAGCAAAGAATAGAATACCTCAAGAAATACAAATAATTAGACAGTATTACACGACTAATAAGAATTCAAGAACAGAGAAAACAAATAATCAAGCAATACTATGAGAAAATACTTCAAAATCTCCTCAAACAAAATTTCCCTATCATGAAATAGCATAAAATAAGCATCCAAGAAGCTGAAAGGACCCCAAACAGAAAATCCCTTGCAAATATCATCATATCATATTATAATAAATTTTTCCATTGTTATAAGCAAGAAAAGTATCTTGAGAGATGTTAAGAAAAAAAGAAAAGTTATCTACAAATAAAACTGACTAAGCTCTGTTTATATGTTTAATTATTTATATTTATTCATTTAATTTTCCTCAACAGAAAATATGAAGGCAAGAATGTCAAGGAATGACACATATAAAAATCTAAACAAAAAATGCAAAAGAAGTATCTTAGATGCTGTACAATTATCTCTCAGATATGAAAGCCATAACAGGGCATTTGTAGTTAAAAAGAAATTAAATAAATCTGTATAAACATATCTAGTCTTATGAAATCTACTAAAGGAATTTATTTGGACAAACAACAATAACCGATATAAATCTGAATTGAAGATACAAGACAACACCACCCACAAGTCAACTCAGTCAAACCAGTTCTGGTAACAAAAACACAAAACAAAACAAAAATAATCTCACAGACTGAAGATATTGAGACAGAAAAATCATTCTACCATAAACAAATTAAATTATATAGGTGGAATAGTGCAGATACAAGCATCCTAACAGAGAGGAACTCAAATTA
Organism: Nesogale talazaci; assembly: GCA_004026705.1. Classification (NCBI taxonomy): domain Eukaryota; kingdom Metazoa; phylum Chordata; class Mammalia; order Afrosoricida; family Tenrecidae; genus Nesogale; species Nesogale talazaci. The sequence goes on from PVJH01028442.1 coordinate 12,843, forward strand.
TCTCCTAGTCTAGAAATCAAGACAAAAATATATAGTGAGACAAAAAAAGATTATTTCATAATTATCATAAGTGACAATTGACTAGGAAGACATAATCCTAGTAGACTTCTAAGCTTCTGTTACAGGATCCTAAGATACTTTAATCAAATGCTTACAGATTTGAAGAAATAAATAGAAAATAAAACAATTTCAGTAAAGACTTCAGTATATTGCTTTCAGAAGAGGTCAATTTTAACAGAAACACAGAAAATAACAAAAAATAGAATTATTCAACTTAATCTTTTATGTATTTACAGAATCCTATACCCAACACCCAAATGTGCATTCTTTGCCAGAAAACATGAAAAGTCTCCAAAATGGATTATATGTTAGGCTACAGTGCATTCCTTAGCAAATTTAAGAACATTAAGATACGATAAACTATCTTGTCAGATCCCAATGTTATAGAGTAATAAATTGCTTTAAAAAGTAAGGTAAGGGAAAAATCCATACATGGAATTTGAACAACACACATTCAATAAAATCTACTGGGTTGACAAGAGAAACAAATCTAATCATACTCATATATGTGTATGAAAAAGCTTTGTATAAAAAGGTAATTGTTTATCAGAAAACATGCCAGTCCAGGCCACCTGTAGTCCAATACCAGTCCTTAATCTCCTCTTCAGCCTTACCGAGCTATATGAGATGATTCAGAATGCAAGAACCTCACTGTCTGGTGGGGACAGAGTCTTATGGATCCAGTGTTGGCAGACACATCTCCAGGGCTCTGGCAACCATCAGGGTCAACAAACTGAAAGGTGAAGACCGAGGAAGGGAGGGATAGGCCATTCCCAGGACTCTCCTTTGGAGAAGGCCATACCCAAAAGGTGGTACCATCAGGTTGTGACCTGAAAAATATGGTGATCTCCATCCCAGCATTTCTATACCTTCCAGTTAACACTAAATTATGTAACTAATATAAGGAATAAGAAATGAAATTTTAGCCAGTCAAGGTACAGTGTAGTAACCATGAAATATGCAAATTTTCTCTAGCTTTCAAATGCTTCCTCCCACCCACTATCACGATCCCAATTCTACCTGACAAATCCAGGTAGACCAGGGGATGTACACTGGAGCTGGAACCATGGGGAATTTAGACTAGATGATCCCTTCAGGACAGTGGTGGGAGTGATGATTCTGGGAGGGTGGAGGGATGGTGGAATAGAAAGGGGGAAACAATTTCAGAGATCTACATATAACATCCTCTCTAGAGTACAGACAACAGGGAAGTGACATGTCAGACAGCATACAATATGAAAAATTATTAATAATTTTTAAATATTAAGAGTTCATGGGGGAGGGGAAAGGGGAAAAGGAGGGTAAATATGGGGAGCTAGTACTGGGGGCCTAGGAGGGAGGATGTTTTGAGAGTGATGATGGCAACAGGTGTGCAAATGTGATCTGCAAACAACTTATGTATGTATTGATCATGATGGGAGTTGTATGAGGCCCTAATAAAATGATTTATAAAAAAAAGGGAGGAGAAAGAGGAGATTATACCAGGAGCTCAAGTAGAAAATATTTGGAAATGAAGATGGCACCATGTGTACACTTGTGCTTGATACAAATGATGTGTGGAATGTCATAAGAGCTGTAAGAGCCCCCAGTAAAATCACTGAAAAAATTTACAATTAAAAAAAGGGAATGAGAAAGAAAGCATTCTAAACTTTGGGAGGAAAGTTACAGCGGAATACAAAGGACAATTTATAACAATAAACTTACAGATAGATAGATAGTAGCATAGAACAAAAAACACAAAAAGGAAAAATGCATATCAAAAGGAAGAACCAAAATTAATCTCGCAGTTCAACAATTTGAAAAATTAGAAAAAGAGCCAAAAAATAAACTGTCAGCCATTAGAAGAAAATAATAAAGATTAGAGCAGAAAAAAATAGAAAAAAAAAAAAAAATCTTAGGGTTTGGTTCTTGGAAATAGATAACAAAGTCAGCATATACTAGCAAACTTAACGAAGGAAAAGAAATGTTACTTTTCTTATGGATAAGAAAAAAATGTGCAACATTGAAACAAATTGAAACAATAATAACAATGATATTTTGAACCATTGTACACAAACAAATTTGAAAACCTAGAACAGAACATTTTCCAGAGACATATTACTTATCTTTAAAAAAAGTTAGAAGGATGTAAAAAATCTCAAAAGACTCATAACAAAATTAGTCAGTCATTAAAAATTTCCCAGTTATAAAAGTCGAGGAGCAGGCAGCTTCAGTAAGTAATTTAACAAACTCAGGGAAGAGTTGAAATACATTCTCTTTTAAAATAATTCCAGATGTATAAAAGGATGACAAAATTTGAATTCACTTTATGAAGTAAGCATAATGCTGATATGAAAATCAAACAAAACATTATCACAATAGAAAATTATCCAGTATCCCTTATAATCATGATACAAAAAAAAATTCAGCATCATTCTAGATGATATAATCCAATAAAATGTTATCAAAATAATATATCCGTATCAAGTGTCATTCATACCAGCTCTGCAAAGATTATTTAACAAATCAGCGTAAGCCACCAAATAAATACAAAAAAGGAAAAGAATTACATCATCTTATAAATTATATAGAAATGGTATTTGACTGTCTGAGCCCCCATGGCGTAGTGGTTGTGCGCGGGACTACGTCCCACTGGGATGGAGGTTCAATTCCAGCAGTGGCTTCACAGGAGCAAAGGCTGGTCCTCCTACTCCTATCACCAGAGGGCAGTGATGCCTCCCCAAAACAAACAAACAACCCCCCCCAAAAAAAAATCAATGCAATCAAATCAACATGATGTGGAAAAGACAGAGACCTAGTTTAAGCAAAGGACTACTAAAGAAGACTGACAGAGAGGCCTTTCACTTCTGGAAATCAAAATAGAGCTACAGTATTCTAAACAGTCTCTATATTACTCAACATAAGATACATAAACCAATGAAATAAATTAGGGAAATCAGAAATAAATCTACCCATGATTTTTGACCAGAGGACTGAAAACACATTAAATGGAAATGAATAGTTTTGTCAAGAAATGAGTTCAGTAACACTGGATTTCCACTTGTTGAAGAATGAAAGAGGGCCCATACCTTTTGTATAAAGAGGGAACCTAAGCCTTAGAATTAGAAAGATTACTGCAGTAGATACATAGTTATTTGTCAGTTTGAGGATTAAGAGTATAGGGGTGAAGCCTAGTCTGTCAATCTCATTGTAGTCCATGAGGCTTCTGTGTGGGCATGGTCTTCTCCTGAGAATTCTGGGAAATCTGGAATTGAAGGTGAGAGACTCTGCTCACTCCCTTGGAGAGGCTCTACTAACAAGACACCTGGTGATAGACCCCATGTCCTGGGAACTGGAGGAGCCACGTGGAAACGCCTGCCAGAGCTGAAATGTTTACAATGCTACTGGATCCAATGACTTTCCACCCACTGACTTGTAAGCTTCCTGCATTTAGCTTCACTGCATGAGTTCGTGAGTCTGAAGAGGACTTTATGGATTGCTATCAGATATTTGGGCTAATATCAGCCTTATTATCACTTTTGACTGGTCAGGGTTGGGATGCTCTCCCATTGATCGATTGCTCTTGTATATAAACCTCATCCTTATACACATATACCTCCATGAATTTGTTTCTCTAGTCTACCCAGCCTCTCACAAATATCATAAAAATTGGGACAAGCTTTGGGGCCTTATTGCATGGCATATACACACTACTAAACATAACAATAAATACACAAACAGCAGATGAAAAAAATGGGCACCTGGGAGCTCCTAAAAATGAGACATATCTGTGCACCAAGAAACTTCAATGAAAGAGTTAAAAAACAAAAAGCCCACAGATTGGGGAAAAACTTTTGTTTTCCACCAATGGTATACTAGACAAGATACTGATTCTAAAAAATCTTTTAAATACTGAAGGGCCATATCAAGAAAAATATGAACAACCTCATTTTAAAATTGGGCAGAAGGTATGAGCAGACATTTCACAAAAGAAATCCAGGTAGCGAACAAGCATACTCCTGATAGCTAGCCATCCAAGAGATGCAAATCAATGTAGCTGTGCAGCACTCATCCCACATTGATACCAGATTCAAAAATGAAAGTGCTAGAAACGGTACAGAAAAATTGCTACCCTCCTGCATCATTGGTTGAATTGTAAGACAGTGCAATCATTGTTGGAAACTGGTCTGAGCTTTCTTCAAAAAGATCATGTATCCCAGTAATCCTACCACTTGTTCTTTGCCCTAAAGACATAAGAACTTTAGCATGAACATAGGGATGCATATATGTCTATCTATCAAAGCATTGCTCACAGTAGTAAAAAGATAAATAACTGAAATGATCATCCAGGAAAGACATTAGAAAGGATGGGTGAATAAACTTTAGCACATAAACACAGTTGGAACACAGTGAAATACCCTTTCACATGGATGGCATTGGGGGCTACTGTTCAGAGTGAAATTAGTCATTCACAAAAGGAAAATATTTTATAAGACCACTAGCTTTAGAAATAAAGGAGTTTTAAACCTTAAAAGAAATAGACTTTGTTATAAGTGAAAAGAGAGAAGTTGAATCCATTAGCTAGAAAGAGACAGATTTTTAGCTTGAATGAAAGGGAAGAGTAGATACAACAAAAGGGGAATGTAAAAAGTAATGACAGAAACAGAGTAAGTCATTAGGATATTTGACAAGTGTTTAGATGCTAAAATGATAATACAATCCTTAAATGGCCACTTAATTCACAATTAAAAAATTACAAAGCAAAAATTAGTGGTGAGTACAAGAGCAGTGAATTATTTAATGTGTTCCTTTTAACCAATTTCTCTAACTTCCACCAAATGTCCCTTTGCTGCCTGGGTCTGGGTTAGAAGGTGGGAGAAAGATACCGATTTGTGAGTAATTGTGAACAGGATTAATTGGAGTTTCATCCTGCTAAGTACAAAGTGAACCCATTGAGAAGTAGGAAAGGGGAATTTTATTACTCGCAAACACCAAATTCCTGAACATTGAACGTCCTGGATGCAGATATCAGTAGTGATGTCATGGGAGCAGCAGCAGAACCAGGAGCCAGAGCATGAAACAAAGTGGTGGACTTAGTGGCCCAATGAACATGTAAATTTAATGCTTTGGGACAGGATGCTGGCTTGGCATTCAATTCTGGAAGGTGGATTCACTGACCCCCAGAGGTTGAGCTGCTTCCCCCTAGGTGGAAGCTTCAAGGGAAGTGTTATACCTCTTAGGCTTTTGTTAGCCTCTCTGAAAAACTTTGTAAAGTGATCTGGTAAATCCACACTATCCTGAGCATTTCCAATTTGCCTTGAAATGTATTAAGTTTCTTAATAAGCCTTTTCATCATGAATATTATCTTTGAGTTCTGTGTAGCCATTTCAATTGATTATAGTATCTACACTAAAAATTTAGAGACTAATATTTGAGAAAGAACACCAATTGGTGTCCAAAGTGGGATTCATTTCAAAGGCTCCAGACAGAGCAAAACTTGGGGTTTCATAACAGGAAGAATCAAAAAGGCATGAGAAGTAAAATCTCCGGGTACTGAAATTGTTACTGTAATTTACAATGGATTTAAGGAATGATATGTTACAGCTGAGAGGAGCAAAGCTGTTTTAGGAGTGACCTGGGAGCCACCTCAATTCATTTAAGGTGGGAAATTCCTTTCATCAAACCAAGTTAATGGGCCTTGATGACAAAGTCACTCCTTACGTATCAATCTTTTCTTGTTTCACTATTGCATGTTTACAAAAATGCCCTGACTTGGTCACTTGAGAAGGAATGGTGGATGGGGGAAGCTTGGCTGGTTAGGTAAACTAGAATTAACCTAAGGCCAGTGCCTAATGGATCCATGTGCCAGAGGCCCCTGGACAAATGTCCATAGCTATACACAGTCCATAGGGGGGCATGATGTTATTACATTTGGGTATATTTAAAAGGTTAATGAATGTACATTGAATTGCTGTACTATTGATACTCAATGTGTTTCATGTCTAGTATTGTGATATAAAAAATATATCATAATGACAAAACTATGCAAACCCAGTTTCCCCTATATTTGAATGGCCTCACTTGAAGGGAAGTTAAGAATTGTCTGAGTCTGAGGGAAAAGGCTATTTAAAAAAAAAAAAACAAAGAGACAAATGGTCAGTAAGAAAACCTGAGGCCCATACAGAACTCTGAGAGAACAGGAGATTCACATTTGCAGTGAAGATCCACACACACAAAGGACCTTTTAAGTTTTCGGCAAGCAGTTGGACTTTGGGTGCATCTATGAAGAAAGTCTGTGTTGATTAGAGAGACTGAAAATTAAAGGAACCTGGTGAGCTTAGTGGAATCATTATGGTATGGCTTAGTGGAGGGGAAGTGGAGGAAAAGGCAGCATCTAACTTTGGGCTGAGTTTGGACATGTTCCCCTTGCACCTGTTGATCAGTTCCCAGAGGTTAACCAGGTTGCCTTGTTAACTTCCTGAATGAACCCTTTCATCATGAATCCTGTCTGCTAGTGGCTGTTCAATGTGGCCATTAGAATGGATTACAGAGTCAAGATTAAAAGAGTAGAGATTTAAAAAAAAATAGAATACAATGAAGTCTTCAATGCTATACTAGTAGTAAAGTATTGGAATAGAAATGTAGAAAACAATGAGAAATAAAGTCTATTTCCTGATAACAGGAAATAAAATCTCGACAGAGAAGTTTGCTACCCTGCATTTGAGCAGAGGGTTGAAGCAGTCTAGCTTTAAAAAGAAAAGTTTCAGAATTATTATAAATGGACTGGAATGGGCAAAAGTCCAAAATAAGTAAAATAAATAAGAAATTCAAGTGACAAAGAGAATGACAGAGAATGCAGATTTAAAAGAAACACATTGTTTATAATTGGTTGGATATGGTAATGAATTGCATGTGGTTGAGAAATGAGGATGTTTGAACCCATTTTTTTGCTTTTTCAGTCTTTTTTCAATTTTTAAAATATCTTAGAAATTTGTTGGAATGTAGTATTAAGAAATGTGAATACAATAATTGAGTTGTAAAAGGTACATGGATTGTGAGACAAGCATTAACAAATGCTAAAGGAATATTAAATTTTACTTAATTTTCAAATGTAAATGTGCAGTAGGCAAAGAAAATATGTGTTTATCACAAGATAAAGCTAGCATATTAAGATTGTACACATGATGCTTAATGACACAGAGGTGATAATTGAGCAACTACAGGAATATATGGCCCATGAGGGAGGCTGAGCAGAGGAGGGAAGGAGAAGAAATGGAGAGCTGAAATTAGGGACTCGAGTGGAAAGAGAATGCATGATGATGGTGGTATATGTGCAAATGTGCTTCCCAAACTGATTGAATATGGAAATTGTGATAAGAGATGTAAGAGCTCCCAATAAAGTATTTTAGAAAAAAAGAATATGTAGCCATTTTTGAATATGGAATAATGATTAAAGCAAAATCCCAGAAATGTGGAGATACTCCTGATTTTAAAAATTAGCAGATAGAAATCACCTGTAAAACTAAACACATTAACACAAATAAATGGATGATCATTTTGTCAAAATGTACTTGCCTGATAGCAGCCAACTTGAAACTGGAAAACTACATATCTGTAATAGGTTGAAAAGAGAGAAAAGATAATAACATGTTTAGGAATTATTCATTTACATTTTCTCCCAATGTAATATCCCTGATAATAATGTCATCTACAAATAACTGTGCTGAAATACATGAAGGTGAAATTTTTTTGTCACTTTTGTAGGATTTAGTGTTGTAAACAAAGGGAAAATATGTGAAATATCTTTTACCTGTGTTTAGACCTCTCAGATTCTAACAATCCAATGATGAGGAAAGGGAAATACAAAAGAAAGAAGAATGAAACACTGCCATCTGAAGAAGGTTGCTGGTTTTCCATGCCAGCTCATTAAAGTGTTTACACAGGAAAAATACACCTAATTGTGACATGATCCAAACAAGTCTTTCAACTAGAACGAAATAGGGATTTCAAATCTCATGATAGAAAATACACATTGTCCAATAAACTCCCTTATCATTTTCTTGAGTCAACATTATGAAACGGCCCTGAGTACAGTAGACTTCAACATTGAACAGTCTCTGAAACACAGGCCACGAGAAAGATCATGAACAGAAGCATTTGATGGGGTTAGAGGAACTCAGCACACAAGCCCAGTGTAATTACCAAGATAACATAGACATTAAGATGGCTTTCTAAGAATGCTAGGTGTAAGAGCTACTTTGCAATGAGTTCTAGGGATACAGGTTTGGAGATGGAGTTTAGCAATCACTTCAGGTAATTTGCTTATTTCACATATCAGAGGTAACTTAGGGCTCACCAATATGATGCGTGCAATATATATATATATATATATATATATATATATACATAATTTTATACAGTCCAGCATACATTCTGGGAAGTAGATTGTTTATATGATTTGAGTATTATATGAGCATGAATAAATCATGAGTAAGCATTCATATATTTTTACCTTTGTGTTTTTTAATAACTTTTGGTTTCACTTCCAAATCAATGACTTCTCATTTGCCTCTTGTTGGTAGTTTCATGAGGACTGGGCTTAATGCATTGAAGAGTCATTAGGCACTTGGTGGTTATAGATGGAAACTTCCAAACCAAATTAAATAGAAATAATGTTACAGCACCAAGAAATGGTCAACACCTGACATTCAGTGCTTCTGCCTGGGCATTAAAGCATATGCTATTAGAGCATAGATATTTCATTTTTGAGAAGGGAAAGTTCACATTAAAATATATATGCATAATTATACATGTAAATGTATATACAAGGAATTAGCATAGAGAATTGGTATCACTATAATACATATATCATAAAGGTCATATCTGTACTTGTAAAGAGGATGTTGAGGGCCAAATGAGACGTTCTCAGACTTCATAAAGGGGAGAGATGATGCTCAGTAGCACCTGTCCAAGATAGATTGTTATGAGGTTGTTAGACTTACCTTTAATCTCTGACCTTCCTCATCAAATCTAACACCTCTACCACTACCCTCTAATCCTCTGCTGATTTCGTGAGAGCATTCCAATGGTTATACAGAATGAATAGACAATTATCAAAATTACACAGTTTACCAGAGAAGTTAATAGTTTACAATTTGCAATAAAAAATGTTCAAAACAGTTCTTTCAATCAGGATAAATGATCCTAAGCCCACCCCCCAGGCTACCTCTCTCTGATGATTGGGTTTTCAGCCACCTCTTGATCCTTTCTTTGTTTAGGCAATGTCAAAACACTCGTCAAACGCTGCCAATACATGCCCCAAAGGTGCACACTTCACCTCCAGACTCAGCCTAGGCATATCCTGATTGCATGCCACGTGTCAGCCAACCTAACTCCCCACTAAACTGTCTGTAGGAATCCCACATTCCAAATACGCTTCGTGCCTTTCACTTTATTGTAGGTGAGGGAGCCTGTCTGCCCTTGTGTTTCATGCTCAGTTGCAGTTCTATTTCTGCTTCGGCAGCTCCTTGGATGTCACAGCTTCCAGTCTTCCGGGTCAAGGAGGTTCAAAGAATAGGATTCTCGTGATTCCAATCATCATCCTAATCATGATCATTTTGTTCTTACTTTTTTTTGACAAAGAAATACATTTTAGTAATCTCGAATGTGGGTATGAGGAAATCGATGCAAATATGAAATGTTCTAAAATTTGACAATCATGATGAAATACATTTGACAATATTATTCAAAATTATTTGGATTTATTGAGCAGTTCATCAATGTTTCCTCTATTTATTCTGCTCTCTCTGACATTGCATTCCTCACACCCTGTCTTTTAACAAGATGGCCATGGAGAATGGGTCAAGGTGCTGCCTGAAGTCTTAATCATCTAAAAGGGTTTGGTTAACTAATTCTGTTTGGGTTGTTCTGGGTTGGCTAGAGAAACAAATACCGGGACAATCATATGTGTGTCAGTGAGAGCTTTATATCAAAGAACCATTGAATATTGAGAAAACAACCCTTTCCAATCCAGATCAAGTCCTGAAGTCCAATGTTAGCCCATGTGTCCAATACCAGTTCATAAATTCCTCTTCTGACTTACACAACACAAGCAATGGAAGATCACTGGCCAGTGGGTGAACAGTAGTTTGGATCCAGTGGTGATAAATATTTTGGATCCAGTATTCTGGAAGCATCTCAGTACTGCTGTGGGTCCTCACTTGGATTCTCCAGCTCTAGGTCTCTGACTCCATCAGCATAGCTCCTTGTCAACAGGAAGATGAGGCAAGGAGCCTACGTGTGTCTGTCTCTGAGGAGTAAGACACAAGTTCCCAGAATCCTCAGGAGGAAGCTGTGACCATACAAAGGCCTTATTGTCTATGACCTAATTGACAGAGTTGATTCCACACCTTTACTCAAGTTGACAGAGCTGGGGGAGGAATAATGGTGGTTGGATGTGGTTAATAGTAGTGTGATTTCATAGTAGTGTGATTTCCAACATCATATTCTGAGATGGCTTAGCTTATAAGCGGCACAATGGTAAACTGACCAAACCCCTCATTGAAGTTCCAAATTTTTACAATCACAAATAGCCATCTTAACAGCCATGCAAAATTGAATCATAAAAACTATCGGCATCTCTTACCCAGAACCAAGAGATACAATTCATTAAATAGGAATTACAAAGACTATGGCTAGAAAATCCATCATGTGTATCACACTGCAGTTCAATACAATTCATGACAAACTTTGTGGGAGTGCAATTACTTTGTACAAACAGATATAAAATACATGGAGGTAGCTGTTGTGGTCCCTCGGTGGGGTACCATCTACCATCTCCAATCCTCTGGTAGGATTACTGAAAGCTAATATAATATCATCTACACACACATATATGTATATGATTTGGTACATGTAATTTTATATATAATTTTATATAATATGTACATCTGTACATATTTAACTTAATTTTTTTTGGCATCACTGCCCTCAGGTGGTGGGAGTAGGAGGCCCAGCCTTTGCTCTGTGGAGCTGGAATCGAACCTCCATCCCAGTGGGCTGCAGTCCATCCCAGTGGGCCGCAGAGCTTAATTTTTAAAAGAATTTAACTTCCAATCATTTTTTGATGTGAATACAATCATTAAATGTTCTGTATGATTGAAAACCATTGCACCTTTGTCAAGTAATCAAAGTGATCAAGTTCTATTTACTGACAATAGAACTAATACTCTGTGTTTCTTAGATTGAAGCATCAAATAAGAACACAACATCATTATGTTCACTCTGATGAGTTAATTTTATCAGTTTAAGATCAGATAAAATATATAGGCTATGCTACAAAATAACTAGAATAAACATTTAAATATGGAATTCGACATATTATTCTTAAAATAAACTAAAGATAGAAAAACATCTCCCTTATGTGAATCTTTAGTACATCTTGAAATCATAAGAATGATACATATATGTATGATATACAAATTGAATGTAATAAAATATATGTTGCTCTTCTGTGTGAATCATATTTTGTTTTGTTTTTCATTGTGCTAATCTTTTAACTTCATGCACACTTGGAGGACTTCAAATAAAGCTTCTAGATAGAAAATATATGTGTCAGGCAGGGTTTTCTTAGAGAAATAAAATTCAGGACACTAGTAATTATTTTTTATATATTTATATATTGAGAACGATATATAAGATAAGAAAGAAAAAGTTAACTATACAGCAAAACAGATTGCTCGGTGCAACTCACTTGTGTGAGGCAGCTAGAAGACTGGCAGTCCTTGAATTCTTGAGGGCCGCTGAAAAGTCCTCTGTAGAGCAATCCAGGCTATCTGGTTACAGGCAGCAAATGGCAGAGCAGGTCGCCAACAGTCACCAACAGTCAGCCAGATAACAGAGTGCAACAGTCCCCAGCTCAAGAGATGTATATCCCAGGAGCGTGGCGAAGTAGGACTTGAAGGCACCTCAACTCACAGCAACACAGTACACGATTAGGTGTCCCACGTGTACTGTTGCTTGGAGGTTGAGGCACAGGACGAACATGGCAGCTCTCTGGTCCGAAATCCAGAAATAAGAGAGAGGGCGACACTTGCCAAGCCCTTCTTATATCTGCCCTTCAATTCATCCCATGTGTTCATTGGCTGTGCTGTCACAACAGACACACCAATCTTCTGTGGCCATGTTGGCATAACAAACCTACCCATCACAATCCACCCCTTGCCAACATGGCACCTGTACACAATTTTTTACCCATATAGAATCTCTAGACATCAATGAAATCAAACTTACACTTAACATTAAACATCTATCATACATATAAATGAGAACACACTGAGTTCAATTATAGCTGATATATCATACATGAGCAAAGAAAAAAATTCAATAAGCTCATAAACAGAAAATACATGAATAAACACACACCTCACTTCTGCAATTGATCACGTGGTCGTAATTGGTAGGTAGAACTACCTTCTTCTACTATCCATTCTGTACTACTTTTGCCCTCAGCAATCACTTCAGCTGGTTGTGGTTTTTTGCCTGGTGGGGTGACCCAGACCTTCATTCCTGAGGGTTCTAGGTCATTAGATGTCCTGTCATGATGGGGTTGCTGTAATTTACCATTAACTTTTATCACAGGCCATGGTAGCACTAAGAGTTGACCTATGGGATCTCTTGGATTCCAGATATATTCCTCTTTACCCCCATTAAGAAATACCAGTCCAATTTCTTCTTGATAATCTGGATCAATCACACCACTCAGTACAGTGACACCCTTCCTGATCTTTTGATCCAAAGGCATGAGAAGCCCAAAGTGGCCAGGGGGCATTCTCAGCTGCCAGTTCAGTGGAATCCATGCTGTGTTTCCAGGTTGGCGAGTTCCTTCCTTCGGGACCAGGACCTCCAGTCCCGAAGAACATAGGGTTGCTGGGACAGGAAGCAAAAACACTGCAAGTGGGTCAATAGGAGTAATAGTGAGTAATGCCACTCCAGTTTCCAACCCTTGGTTCCTGGACCCATGAATCCTGGCTATTGGAGACACAGCACCATATATTGGCCGCTGGTTTAAAGCGTATACAGCTTCCTGGAGAACACTGCCCCAGCCTCGCAAGTTGTTGCCACGTAGTTTGCGTCACAGTTGTGTCGTCAGGAGCCCATTCCATCGTTCTATCAAGCCAGCTGCTTCAGGATGATGAGGAACATGATATGACCAGTGGATTCCATGAGCATGGGCCCATTGCCGCACTGAATTTGCTGTAAAGTGAGTTCCTTGATCTGAAGCAATGTTATTTGGGATGCCATGCCGGTGGATGAGGCATTCCGTAAGTCCACGAATGGTGGTTTGGGCAGAAGCTTTGCGTGCAGGGAAGGCAAATCCATATCCAGAATATGTGTTTATTCCAGTCAGAACAAAGCGCTGCTCCCTCCAGGATGGGAGTGGTCCTATATAATCAACTTGCCACCAAGTTGCTGGTTGATCTCCCCGAGGAATGGTTCCATACCTTGGATTTAACGTCGGTTTTTGCTGCTGGCAAATAGAGCACTCAGCAGTGGCTGTGGCCAAGTCAGCCTTGGTGAGTGGAAGACCATGTTGCTGTGCCCATGCATAACCGCCATCCCTGCCACCATGTCCACTTTGTTCATGTGCCCATTGGGCAATAACAGGAGTGGCAGAGGAAAGAGGACAGCCAGTGTCCACAGCGCATGCTATCTTATCTACTTGATTGTTAAAGCCCTCCTCTTCAAAGGTAACCTTTTGATGAGCATTTACATGAGACACAATTACATTTACTTTTTTGGCCCATTCAGAGAGATCCATCCACATATCTCTACCCCACACCTCCTTGTCACCAATTCTCCAATCATGATCCTACCAAGTCCCTGACCATCCAGTCAAGCCATTAGCCACAGCCCATGAATCAGTGTACAGTCTCACATCTGGCCACTTTTCCTTATAGGCGAACTGAACGGTCAGGTGCACTGCTTGGAGTTCTGCCAATTGGGAGGATTTTCCTTCACCACTATCTTTCAGGGAGATCCCAGAAAGGGGCTGTAGCGCTGCTGCTGTCCACTTACGAGTGGCACCTGCATATCGTGCAGAGCCATCTGTGAACCAAGCATGGCTTTTCTGTTCTTTAGTCAAATTATTATAAGGAACTCCCCAGGAGGCCATCGGTGCAGATTTGGAAAGAGAAGGTAATGTGACTGGAGTGGGGACTGTGGCCATTTGGGCCACTTCTTCATGCAGTTTACTTGTACCCTCTGGTCCTGCTCTGGCCCAATCTCGTATGCACCACTTCCATTTATTAATGGAGTGTTGCTGCGCTTCCAACTTTATGACTATGTGGGTCAGACAATACCCAGTTCATGATGGGTAGTTCAGGGCCTCATGATGACTTGGTGGCCTAAGGTGAGGC
>PVJH01028443.1:0-26347 GCA_004026705.1 Nesogale talazaci
AGGTGGATGACTAGTTCCATGTTCAAGATGCTTTTCTAAATAATAGCAAAAAGGTATTTACAGCTTGGTTAACTCACTCACTAGTACTACTCTTTATCATACATTGTCACCTCAAGACATCTAAAAAGCTTAGATGCTGTAAAATAATAAACACCGTCTAGAATAAGCACATGTATTTTATAAACAATGCCCAGACTTAGGGCTATAACCTAACACGGCGTCCTAGGTCAGAGGATCCTAGCCCGCAGCCTTTCCCTCCACATTCCCCCCTCCCCCTTCTCCTTCCACCACTCGGTGACTTAAGTGCAGATGACCAGCTCCACAAGGTGCATTAACAAAGGGCACCCACTGAAGACAGGCCTTCTAAGAGATTGTTTCCCCAAGATATACCGTACATACTCGTGAATAAGCCGGATTTTCTTCAGCACATTTTTAAATGCAGTTTTTGTGGTAAAATTAGGTGCCTCAGCTTATACTTGAGTGTACGCAGTACTTTGGGCATGTGGCCTTTTTATATTAGAAAAGTAAGAAACGCTCTCTCTTGCCCTTCACTCTCCCTGCTTGCTAGTTATTTGTCTGTGTGAAGGGGTGCCCCCAAGTGGCCCACTGAGGGGAGAGCTGCCGGCACCCTGTTATGTTTCCACCTATCTTGGAGCTACGTGACTGCATACACCAACCTGTGATCTCTCTACTTTTCACTTTAACAATCTGTGTCTGAAGAAGGACATAGCTGGCAGCTGACCCATGGATTAAATTGTACTATACAGAGATGTGTTCTTCCTATAAAATGTCTTATGGATATAGAATTATTTCTTACACAAATAAGTCACAGGTTTTGTTTCTCTAGAGAAACCAACCTAGCACAGAGATCAAAAAGAATATTATAGTTAATAGAAAGATTACAGCTGGCAAAGAGATCATCTTAGCTGAATCCATAATCATTGTTTTTGGAAACAGCGTAAAGAAATCAACCAACAATCGGCTTTGGACAAATCTGATGAAAATGATTTCTTTAAAATGTGAAAGATCTTACATATAACCTCGAGGACTAAGGTGTGCCAGAATCAAACCATGTTTTTTTTTTCTAAAATAACATGTTAATCACATGTAAACAATAAATACATGGTAAGCAGTTGGTGAAGAATATGATTCATACCATGCATGGACTGTCTGAAGAATAAACAAATCTGTCTTAAAGGAATTAGCTGTAAGTCTCCTTAAGAACAAAGGTGATGAGACCTTGTCTCACAAACTTTGGTCATATTATCAATAGACACCTGACCCTGGACAATGACATCATGCCTGGTGAAGTAGAGAATCAGGGGAAAAGAAGAGTCTCGCTAAAATGGACAGTGACTTTAAAAATGTGTTCAAATAAAACAACAATTAGGAGAAAGATTCAAGAATATGCACTAATATACTCTGTTGAACATAGGATTTCATAGAGTTAGAAATAACTGAACATTACCTAACAGTAAGAACCAGGAATGGTCTTGATGGTTAGATACTGAGTCAGCCATAGTTTTCTTTCCAAGGTTGACATATGTCACTCACTTCTCTTATTTTTGGCATAACCTCTGCCAACAAATCAATTGAGCTGGGGTTGGCTGCCACTTATTGTGGATTTGGTGGTTGTGAGACCTGCTAATGATTCTTGCCCTGTTAATGGGTCTGTAGATGCCAGAGCAATATGGGTCCAGTTCCTCTTTTATTAATAGCTACATGTGTGGGCTTTGGTGGGTCCTAGCTGAGTGGTTATTAGACTAGCAAAATTTTTAAATGTCTGCTAAATATCAGGCCTGTTGCTAGCTCACCATTCCATCTGTCTCCTTGTTTATGGTTTTCTTTAAATTTTACAATTTACTTAGTGTTTATTACACTCCTTTAGCCTTTATTTCAAAGACCAGAGTGCCAGGAATATAAACCATATCTATTTCATTTGCTGTCCCACATCTTGTTAGTTTGTATGCATAGTGAGTTATCTTGTTATAAATCTTCCACTGGATTATTGACAATTTCATCCACTCAGCTCATTTTCACAAATACTCCTCTAATAAATATATGTCAATCTTTATCAAAACTTGTTCTAGAATGTAGGGACACTAAAGGGAATGAAGGGAATGATGAACAAAATGACTGAATAGAAAGATTTAAAGGATAATTCAAAAAGATAAAATATTATAATGAAATATGAAAAGTCAGAAGTTAGAAAACTAAATGAGAAGATCAGATTCAAGTGTAAAGAATTGAAATATAAAATCAACCTTCCAATCTTAATGTCAGAGGCTTTTATGGACTTCTGATATAGAACATAGAATGATACAAGAAGCACAATAAAGACAGAGAATTTACAGAGTCAGCAAACCATGAACAATGGGTCAGTGTTCAACCACTTCAGGAAGCAGGATAGTGACAAAAAAAAAAAGAGTCCAGATTGACAGGATGCCACAATTTAAATGTCTCAACATGCTGATTCAGCTCTGGAAACATATATACTGTGGTAATTACATAATCTGATGTCAATTTGGCACTTGTGAGATTTAACAGTGAATGTACAGAGTCTAGTCAGTCATTCAGGTCATACCCATTGAGGCCTTTGAGTGGACATGGTCTTCTCCTGAGAATTCTGGGAACTCATGAATTTCCTCCTTGAAGAGACTCTCTCTCTGATCACTTCCATGAAACATCACTGAGGAGAAGCCACATGGACTTACGCTGATGCAGCCCTGTATATTGAAGGAGCCACATGGAGACCCCTGCTGGAACTCAGATCCTTCTACCGGCACTGACTTGCGCCCACTGGCCTCTAGTCTTCCTGAAGTCAGGATCATTTTGTGTGTTTCATGCGTCTGAAGAGGACTTTATAGATCAGTATCAGACATATGAGCAACATCTGACTTTTGGATTTGATCTGGTCTGGACTAAGATGTTTTCTCAATAATAACTGCTCCTGTATATAAACCTCTTTCCTATACACATGCGTATCTATGAGTTTGTTACTCTAGTCTACCTGGACTAGCACATATACCAAGAATTTTGAAAGACCTGGCCAACTGACTGGAAGAGATACATATTTGTGCTCATCCCAAAGAAGTTTGAATATTTCTTGGACAACCAGAACTAACAATTATGACTTGAATGTGGTAGGATCGGAATGTTTCTTGGATGTGATGATGGCAAGACTGTGTTTCATGTGCGTGATTATCAGGAGGGACTGATTTTTGGAGAGGGATATCATGTTCGGTAAAATAGAGGACCAGTTAGGGGCTGAGCCCTGGTTTTGTAAGTGTTTGAGTGTGGGACTGAGGCCCATGGGCTTGGCGGTTCAAATCCAGTGGCAGCTCTCAGGAGTGGCACTGGGTAGTGCCTACGACCACCAGAGGCAGTGATGCTCCCCCCCTCCTAAAAAAAATTAAATAAAATAGGAGACCAGTTAAAAAGAGAAATGCTCTCAAGGAGCGCATTGAACATAACATAAAAAGAAGTGTGAAAATAGTACAGAACTGGAACATAAGGATTTTATGAATCAGAACTAGCTCCACAATGCCTAACAACAATCTTCTTTGTTTAGTTAATCAAAATTTTCTCCACAATGATTTGTCAGATAGAACTTATTAGATGTCAAATATGTCTCATTCCTAATTCCCTCTCTACTAGCCAAACTCCTCAGATTTTCCCATATTAATGAGTATTTTTTTAATATTTTTCAAAGTTTACCTTCACCTCTTTCAGAGTCTGCTTATCCCAGACTTCCTTTTTATATACCCTTCTTCATTATTGAATTATGTATTATATTATATACAAGATCTAACACAGTGATGTAACTTTTTGAGATATTCTATTTCTATTCCATATGGTTTCAGTTCTTTAAAATATTATGTAAAGCATTTTATGGCTATATCATTTCATGTTAATCTTTATCAGTTATGTTAATCTCAATAATAACTGAGATTAGTTAGTTTTTATACATTTATTTTATAAATATATTGTGAATGTCCTATAGATATATACTATTTTAAGGAATTGAAAATCTAGGGCCAAAGAAAATTAAAAAGAAGAAAATCTAGGGCCATCTCCCAATAATTATCAGGGCCGGATTGATTATGCAGGGTACACACCCACAACATATTGAAATAAGGATCATGAGTATTTCTTTCCTCTGTTTAAGCCTGGTAAGATTCCATTTTCTTACAGATCAAGCTTCTGTTTACAAATGCAAATAACTGAATTGACAATGAGAACATGGGAGACTTTTATATCAGTGTTTGTTCAGTTTTTAGTGAATGCTTACTCTGTTGTCCCTCCTTATGCTCCGTCCCGCCTTTTAAACCAAGCCAGAGGTAATGGCCATGTATTTCAGTAGTGTATCACCAAAACCGCCTGCTATGTGAGAACTCATATATATTGTCTGATTTAAAATGTGGTTGCAAAGCTCTAAATAAATCAGAAACTATTTTAAATACAGGCATTAATGCATGGCAGAGAGAGTCCATGGTAAAATATGATTCCTTAGCATTTCACCTGACTTTGGGTTATCCATATCCATATATATCACAAATACAAAAACAGAAGTTATTTATGATGCATTAAATTGAGCCCATATCTAGACAACATGCAATGTAGATGACACCAAAATTTCAGCTATATTATCAAGCAATAATTGATTAAATCAGCATGTATATTTAATTACATGGATGACACTGATATCATTATCCATTTTACTTTTAAAGGTCAACCAGGCATATTTATTTCTTTGCCTTATAGCACTTTTATAACATTCTACCTCATTAAGTTTTATTTTCCACTTGTAAATTTAATCACATTTTAAATAGTTTAATC
The DNA here is from genome assembly GCA_004026705.1 of Nesogale talazaci. Classification (NCBI taxonomy): domain Eukaryota; kingdom Metazoa; phylum Chordata; class Mammalia; order Afrosoricida; family Tenrecidae; genus Nesogale; species Nesogale talazaci. Next base: position 4,840 of record PVJH01028443.1, read on the forward strand.
ACAAAATTATTGCTTTCTCTTTAAATTAAGTTACTAAAATCGAATTATTTTTATTTAGTTGTGGTATTTCTATCCTTGATATATTAGTTTTGGGTTATGCATATAAATTATGTGATAGTCTACAATAATTAAGCAACACCAAATCATAATAGGGAACACATATTCTTCTTCAGAGACAACAAACACAGTAGAAAGATTCCTTCACTAAGTTCAAAGTGTACATTTCTCTTGAATTTCACAACAAACATGCTTCATGAGCACTGTCAAAGAAGTTAATCTGTACATTACCAGAGTGGTTTCTTCCCAATAAAGAGAGATTTTATGTTTTTTCAAATCCCTTCTTTATCTGATATTCTAACATTCTTCTGATATATTATGATAAACCATAAATTACACATCTAATTTTAAAGTAAAATAAAATTATTTTAATAATTACATATAAATTTAAATTTACCATCAACCTTTATAGTTAGCAAGCTCACTTATTTGATCTTTCTTGACCTCTCTTTCTTTAATAAATGAGATTGTGTTGAAAATTCTTCAGAAACTCATTTTTCCTCCTAGTTAACTATATATAAAAATGCTTCTTAAAAAATGCTTCTTTTGGGCTGAGCCCCAGTGGCACAGTGGTTGTGCATGGGACTGTGGCCCACTGGGATAGAGGTTCAATTCTGACTCCCAGGAGCAAAGGCTGGGCCTCCTACTCCCACCACCTGAGGGCAGTGATGCCTAAAAAAAAAAATGCTTCTTTTGTTTAGTATGCAAATAGATATCTGCATAATCCTCCATAATATGGATATACCATTACTATGATAAGATATTTGGAAACTGACTTGAAATGATCCAGATTTGTACCCATTCCAAAGGAAGGTGAGCCAATAGGGGGAGCTGCATCCCATGATCCAGGTGCAACCATCTCCATTTCTCCCCTATCCCAACCCCAAGGAGGACAAACAACAGAAATGTGGGTGAAGGAAGGCAGAGGTCAGTGTAAGATATGAAAGCAATAAAATTTATAATTTATCAAGGGGTCACTGAAGTGGGGGAGGGGGCAGGGAGGGAACAAAAGAGGAGTTAATGCCAAGGGCTCAAATAGAAAGTAAATATTTAGAAAATAATGATGGCAACATATGTATAAATAGGTTTGATACAATTGATGTATGGAATGTTATAAGAGCTGTAAGAACCCCCAATAAAATTATCTCTTAAAAATTAAAGAACAGTATGAGTAGTTTCACATGCAACTAAACTTTTGTTGACCATAATACAATGGTTGCAGCAATACATTGACAGGGGATTGTCAGAGGTTCATGTAATTTCACAAAACTTGTGGAATAAGGGATATCATTGTTGATGTCAGAGTGATGGGCTCACAGCAGAGAAAACTAGAAAGATGTTTACTTGCATTTTCTTGACTATTCAAAAGCATTCAAGAGTGTGGATCCTAACAAACAATGGGCAGTCTTGGGAAGCATGGAAAATTTAGAACACTTCATGGTGCTCATGTGAAACCTGTCCGTGGATCAAGGGGCAGTTGTATGAACAGTACAAGGAAATACTGCATGGTTTAAAGTAAAGAAAGGTGTGCACAGATACGGATCTCTTCCCATTGCTTGTCCAGGTAGCCATTTCCCAGTGGGCATAGGAAAGGGTGTGCTTCGTGGACTGTAGGGGTTTGTTGAAACATTTCAATGGGTTTTCCTGTGTTCTCTCAGTTCCTGGAGCTTGCTTTTCACCAATGTCTTTGGAGCAGGGATGTCTTCTTTCAGTGCTATTAGTTCTTGATATATTCCACCTCCGAAAATGGTTGGATGCAGCCAATTCCTTTATACACTCTATTCCTTCCATCTTCTTGTGATTCTTCTTGAATCATTCACTATTTTACCCATAGAATAATTCAACGATAAACCAAAACCTTGGGATTTTTCAGTCAATTTTGCCAGGTTGAGAAACGCTGAGCATGTTTTCCACTTTTGGTTTTCTAACTTCAGATCTTTGCACATTCCATAAAATGCTGACTTTACCTCTCAAGCTGGACTTTAAGCATTTCTTGATTCAAGATTTTTTCCACTCACTTTCGCTATTCTATGCTCGAGAGTAAGTACCAAGGTCTCTTTGGACATCTATTTTATCCTTTTCTATTTTTCCAGGTTTTTAAAATTTTTAAATAGTTTATTAACATATAATTCAAATTTCACATCATTCAATATTCTAAATATGGCTGTTCTGAAAGGCTAGAAGACTCCCTGAGGCTGTTGCTCTTATGTATCCTTCACGTCTGGAATGGAGGCCCAAACCCTGGGACAACTGGCAGCCAAACCATAAGTGAAGAAGTGAATAACACCAGAGAGGGAGGTGGGACTCAGTATAATCTGTCATAGGCGACCCAATGGTCAGAATATGCCCCAAATCAAAGGTCAGAAGCACCAAGTCATAGGAAAAAAAGTGTATTGGGACTCAGAACCCAAAAGATTGCAACCAATTTCACCAAAGAAAATGTGTACAATTTGCTAAATGGAACAGTAATGTGTTCTTTAACTTTCTTCCAAAGTACAGTAAAATATTATACAGTAACATTTAAGAAAAATATAACAGAAAATGGTCCTTTAAAGTTGCCTTTGGTAAATTCCACTTATCATGGAACTATTTTGTGTAATGAAACAATGAATTTTACTAAAGCATTAAATTCCAGACAATGATCTGTTTCTGTATATAGGAATTAATACAGAATCTTCTCTTTGGGCAACATTATGTCTAGTCCTGAAAATACAAGCTGACATAACATTTGCCCATTCTGGGTTTGGCCATTTGTCAGGAAAACATCTTCTTCAAATACAGAGAAGGCTTTTCACTGCCACTGACTCTCTTCAGACTCAGAGCAGACCTGCACAAGGCTATTTTCCAAAGGTGCATAGTTCACACATACCGGTTGCTCCACATGAGAAAAATGAGGCTGAAAGATGAGGTTCTCTGCATTCATAAAGTTTTACAGCAGTAAATACTTACAGCCTCAGAAATCGGATTCATGGCAACTGTACCCTAGGACTCTTATAAAGAGTAGGCTTGTGAGAGTCATAAATAATACAGCAGAATGATAACCAGGGTACCTATGGAGCAAATGGTTGTCAGGAAAGTTTAGATGAGGCTCTTAGTGCCTCTTAGTGCCTCTAACAGGGTTTGTTTTCAATTAAAAAAAAAGTATTTACCAAGGGATTCCAAAGTTAAAATTTACTAAGCTTTGCGCAAATGATCACATTAGGCAGATTCAACACACTCATGCAAACACACACACACACACACACACATAAATACATATGCTAAACCAGAAGTACCTAAAATGCAGGAGCTAAGAGAAGTCAAAGGAAAAATGAACAGGAGTCAAATTCTGCATTTTAATGTGTGCATTAATTGACACAATGAGAGAATATATAGTTGAGTAGAACATTTAAGCCTAAGTAATTCTAGCTGAAGCAATATGAAAGTTGCAGCCAGTTAAACGCCTTACACAGGCTATTTTTAATGAACATGCTCACATCCTTAATGCAGAGACCTGAGCACTTCTATTCTAATAGTGTGGATGGATAGCCTGCAGACAAGTCTCCCTCAAATGTGCTGAGTGAACGTTTCAGGTTTAGGACTTCACTTCAGAGGGGCAGGAGGTGAATTTCATGACCTTCAAATGTTCTCAATGTTTGTAAATCGCCGCTGAATAAAATAACTTTTCATTTTGTATCTTTTACAGCAGGACTTTAGAAAAGGCCCCAATTGTGGGAAATAAAAATGACTTTCTTACGAAAATAAATAAATATATAGTACATTGGTCATTCTGCTGATTTAGCAACCTATTTGCAAACTATGAAAATGGCAGATGAAAAATCTCAGCTATTTCCAAGCTGCACTAAATATTTAGAAGGTATGTTATTGGCATATGCTGCATTGTAATAATAGGTCATTATAAGTAAAAATCACGAACTACTGGTAATTTATTTCCAAGCTTATGGAACTGCTCTGTAAGGTTTCTGAGACTGTGATTCCTTATGGAAGGCCACTGTCACCTATTCCTCCAAGAGAGGAGCTAGTGGGTTTAAACCTTTAATCTTTTATTTAACAACCTAGCATCTAACCCTCTGGGCAATAATAAATTTAGAAATATTTCAGTGTCCTCTTCTCATCCTGACTAAAGGATATACCAGTATTATTCTAGAACTGGAAAACAGTACCATGTTCTTGAAAAGCTGGTCTTCAGAAAGTTTCAGTTTGAATCAAGATGTGGTACCCCTATTTTGGTATGTCTTACTCTGTGTCTTTTCCTATTTCATTATGCTACACTTTGTCTTCTTAAGCCTTTCCCTGCAATCTTTTCACCTCTTCCCCTTTATCATTTCTCCCACTGGCTTTAGACAATCTCTTCAAGAACACATTTCAGAGTTTCTTTTAACATCTAGCTTGACGTTTCCTTCTTTTATGTGCAATGACCCTCCATTTGCTTAATGTATGGTGTTCTTGGTATCATCCTACACTTGTCTAGTCTGTGGTCATTAATCTCTATGCATCAAGACTATTCTTCTGGTGGTCTCAAAATTCAGGAATGATATATACTTAATATCTTACACTACTCTCAAAGAGTAGTTTTAATTTTCTACAGCTTCAATTTGAACTTGTATATGAGCAACTGATGGTCTTTTCTATAGTTGGGCACTGACTTTCTTCTGATTTATGATATTGAGCTTCTTCAGCATCTCTTTCCATGCTGCTGTCATTTATTTCTTGTGTATTCCATCCCATGAGGCTCTTATGTATCATTATTGCTAACATTTTGGAAAGATTGTATTTGTTACAGACAAGTGGGTCTTATAATATTTGCTCATGTGACCTCTTGTACAGTTTCTTTGTTTCACTAAGAATATAGCTTCCAAATGCTGATCTTCTTTGTATCGAACATTTGAATTCCAATCACCAATAACTTCAACACCAATACCAGTGCCTCTTGATGGTACATTATACCAGTTTAGAGTGCAAAAATTAGCAAAACATTTTTATTTCTTCACCTTGACATGAGTTATTAGAAAATAAATCTCAATAATCATCATATTAGCCAATCTTTCTTTAAGTATAGAATATTATCCTACCACTGCACTGCAGGATAGGTCTTGAAGTGTTCTTTTTAAAGACAAATGTAAAGGTATTCCACTTAAACATACCATTTCTAGTCTAGTAGACCATACAATTGTCTCATTTACATAGCCTCTACCAGTCTGCTAATGTCTAGGACCATCAGTTGTCAAGCATTCCTTTTCATCTTTGAAAACTTCCAACAAATGTAGCTTCATGCATGATACATTAAACATTCAAATTATTAATAAATGAGTCCAGTTGTTTCTGCTTCTGCCGCATCTTTCTTCAGTTCTTCCTCTCTTAGTCATGAGGTCTCTGGATCTCTGCTGTGCATGACAAAATGTTACAAAGCTGTTTAGCCCTGCAAGCTGGACTTTGGCCTGAAGGCACAGAGTGTTCCTTGTTCTGTGGGCTGGAAAGCCTGCAGCTCTGTTTGAATGTCCCTGCAGCTCTGACAAAGGCACTTCTGGCATACTCAATCGGTGCCTGCTTTCTTGATGGTTCATGAGATTTTCATCCCTCCTTGCGAGGTGGATAACCTGTAGAGTGGGAAATTTGACCAGTCACCTCTTATTAGCCACATATACATCAAGGTGGCAAGACCACCTTTCATAAAGAAAGTGAAATGCCACTTTTTAAAGTGGAAAGAAAAGATCAAAGTGCATTTCAGAAGAGATTCTGAAACTTGCTTTAAATTGTAAAGTACCTACAACAAATGGAAGAAAGGATGAAGCAAAAAAACTGAACAGAAAGTTTCCAAGGACAGCTCAAGAAGGCAAAGCCAAATATAATAAAATGTTAAAGGACCCAGAACTAGGGAACCAAAAGGGAAGGACAGGCTCAGCATATCTGAAACAGAAGGAACTCAAGAACAAGCTCAGGCTTCAGATATCAATTTTGAAATATTCTATAGGAAAAATAGTGAATGATGTGAGAATTGTCAACAGAAGATGGAAAGAATACACAAAGACACTGTAAAAACAACAACAAAAAATCTAGTCAACATTCCAACATTTCAGAAGGGAGCAGATGAGCTAGAACTAATGATGCTGAAGGAAGGCTTTCAAACGGCACTGAATTCATTAGCACAAAACAAGGCTCCAGGAATTGATGGAACACCCATAGAAATACTTCAGAAAGTTGTACAAGCGCTGGAATCATACCTTAATACAAGCAAGGAAATTAGGAAGACAACTACTTTGCTAACTGACAGGAAGAAATCCTTAAATGTGCACATTCCAAAAAAAGGTGACCCAACAGAATGCCCAAGCTATAGAAAGTTATCACTGATATCACACATAATTTTACATAAGTAAAATTTTGCTTAAAATCATCCAACAATGGTTATAGCAGTACTTTGACATGGAACTGGCAGAAGTTAAGACTGGATTCAGAAGAGGACATGGGAAAAAAGGTGCACACCAGAAAGATGTTTACTTGTGTTTCATTACCTATGTAAAGGCATTTGACCATGAGAACCATAATAAACTGTGAATGAAGTTGAGAAGAACAGGGATTCCAGAACACTTCATTGTGATATTCAGGTCTTGGCTCAAGAGACAGTTGTGTGAACAGAAAAAAAAAGGAGACACTGCCTGGTCTCAAATCAGGAAGGGTGCTCATCAGGTTTGTATCCTCATCCCATACTTATTCATTCTTTGTGCTAAGCAAATCATCAAAGAGACTGGAATATATATATATATATATATACATATAGATAGATAGGGCATTAAGATCAGAAGAAGACTTGGGGGGGCATAACTGCCATCTGGTGGGAATAGGAGGCCCACCTTGCTCCTGGAGAGCTGCTGCTGGATTTGAAATGCCAACCCAATGGGCTGCAGTCCCGCACACAACCACTACGCCACAGGGGCTCAGCCCCCAGAAGAAGACTTATTAACCACCTGCAGTATATAGGTAACAAAACCTTGTTCACGGAAATAAGTAGGAATTTAAACACTGGCTGATGAAGAATAAGGATCTGAGTCTTCAGTATGAAGTAAAACACAACGTAAGGAAAACCAAAATTCTCACACAATGTAAGGACGAACCAACAGATAACATGAAGATAAATGGAGAAACGGTTGAAGTTGTCAAGGATTTTTTTTCATTTTTTAAATAACAATTTTATTGGGAGTGTTTACAAATCTTTTAACACTCCATCATTTAATTGTATTAAGCACACTTGTACATATGTTGTCATCAACACTTTCAAAACATTTTCTTTGTACTTGAGCCCTTTGTGTCAACTCCTCTTTTTTCCACTGCCCTGCTAACCTCTCACCCTCCTGAATACTTGATCAATTACATATTATGCTTTTTATTCCATATCTTATACTGTCTCTTGCCTCCCTTCACCCACATTTCTGTTATTTATCCCCCTCAAGGGGGAGGGGACTTATATATCCAATCTTGTTATGGGTTCTCCCTTTCTCCTCATTCCCCAACCTCTCCACCACCTCCTTAACCTCATGTATCATTACTTGCACTATTGTTCCTAAGTGTTTTATCTGTCCTGAATTCAATGTGTCAAGAGTTCTTATCTGAACCAATGTGTGTACTCTGGTCTAGCAAGATTTGTAAAGTAGAAATCGGTCATGGTATTGGAAGAGGAAGTATTCAGGAACTAAAGGAATAATGAATGTTTGTTGGTGCTATACTGCACCCTGGTTGAATCATCCCTTCCTTGTAGCCATTCTGTGTGTGTGTGGGGGGGGGGTTGGGGGGGAGAAAAAGGAGAGAGTGTCCAGTTGTCTACAGATGGGCTTTGGGTTTCCACTAAACCCCTGTTTCTCATAAATATAATTGTTTGGTTTTGGTCTTTGGATACCAAATAACTTTTCCTGTCAATACTTCCTTGATCACACAGGCTGATGTGCTTCTCCATGTGGGTTTACTTGCTTCCCTGCAGATGGCTGCTTATTTAACTGCAAGCTTTTAAGACCCCAGATGCATAGCTGTGATATTTGAGCACCATCTTCTTTCTTCACCACATTTGCTTATGAATTCATTTTTTCTACAGTGATCTGGTTGGGAAGGTGCGTGTCAAAGAGTGTCAGGTTATTAGAACAAACTGTCCTTGTGTTTAGGAAGGCCTTGAGTATTGGCTCAAAGTCCAGCTACTATCTAATACTTAACAAATAAATATATGTACACTGACATCTATTCCTATCATTATAGATTAATATATTTACACCTAAAGATCTTCTACAAATCCCTTTTGCTTCCTACTTCTTTCCTCTATTTCCCTTCACTTTCTTCCTGTCCCACCATTATGCTCACTCTCTATTCAGCTCTGAGTTCTTCCTGTTACATACATTGCCTTGATCAAACCCCACCAGGCATTAACCCCCTGCTCACCATCCATTTTAGATCTCTGATTGCTCTCTTATCCCTGAGTTTGTTGGCTCCCTGTCCCCACCCCCCTCCCCAACACACACACTCCACCATCTCCCATGACTCTGCAGAACTACCAGTCCTGCTGGTTTCTCCTTGGTATTGTTTGTCCTGTCTTACATATATAAATAGAGAGATAAAAATTAAGAAATTTGTTTTATATCTGTCTTCCAACATTTAGGAGTCTTTTCCAATCTGGTCTAATGAGGTGCCAAGCCCTGTCCCCGAGTCAGAAGACTTTCAGGATTCCCAGGAGACTCCGTGACTTTGCTCCCATTACTTCCCTGTTCCACTCACTTTGTGCTTCACCCTGCTGTGCACGGGGTACACCGGGCACATTTTCTACATACTGTCTTTAGTACTGTCCTCTGGCATGCTATGGGCCTGGGAAGGGACATCATGTCTCATGATAGGGCTGGCCCTATGATCCTTTCTGTGGGGATGTAGTCTCTAAGGCCTGGTGGACCAGGGTGAGGTTCTCTCTCTCTCTCTCTCTCTCTCTCTCTCTCTCTCTCTCTCGCTCCCTCTCTCTCCCTCTCCCTCTCACATCTCTCTTTCTCTCCCTTAGTTTGCACCTTCATGGTCTGGATAGACCTGCTACTTTCTCTGGGTTGTATCTTCAGTGTTAATCATGCATCCTATGTTCTTCTGGGGAAGGGGTCAACAGAGCTCGGCATGGGTTGACCCTGTCTCCCTCTCTGTTAGTTCACTCTTCCATGCTGGTAGGTTGCCCTCAAGGGTTGGCGCTTGGCATAGTCTTATTCCTCTTTCCTGTTCCTTTGGAGGCATACATTTGTCAAGGAGTTCAGTTTACATGGATCAACAATCAATTTGTGTGGAAGCAGAAGTCACGAGATCAAAGCAGTATTGCATATCTTCTGCACAAGACCTCTTTAGAGCGGTGAATAACAAGGATGTTATATTGAAAGTTGTGTCTTACTCAAGTCGTGGTATTTTCGGTGGCATCATATGCATGCGAAAGTCAAATGTTGAATAAGGCAGACTAAAAGAAGTGAGGCATTCGAATCATGGTGCTGGTGAAGAATATTGAAAGTAGCAGGCAATGCAGAAATGAGAAACTCATACAGATTTGTGTTGGAAGAAGCAATGCCAGAATGCTCCTTATAGACAAAGATAGCAAGACTCATTTTTGACATATTGTCTTGGGAGACTAGTCTCTGAAGACAGACATCGTTTTTGACAAAGTGGGAGAGCAAAAAAAAAAAGGAAGAAGGCCTTCAAAGATGTATTGACACAGTGGTTGTATCAAAGGACTCAGACATAGGAACAATTGTGACAGTGGCGCAGGACTGTGTAGTCTTTCGATCTGTTGTGCATAAAGTCACTATAGATCCAAACCGACTTGATGGCACCTGACGAACAATAAGATCCCCTATTTGTATTTGCTTACTCCGTCATCTGGTAATAGTTACAAAGACTGTGGGGAGGAGTGCCATATTTCTTCTCACTGTCCCAATAGAGAATCTGTGTTAATCAAAACAGACTGAATGGCAGTGGGTATGTTGGTGGGTGGCCTTAGCACTCAGAAACAATACACAGAACAAGAAGCAGTTATTCAACTAGAGAATGGTAATAGTGCATGGTCTAAATCAGGAAAGGGTGATGTTAGGATTATATTGTGTAATCATAATTATTTAAGCTGTATACTGAGCACATAATTTAAGAAACTGGACTATATGAAGACTATCACAGCATCAGGACTAGAGGAAAACTCATTAAAAATCTCTGATACGTAGATGGCACAGCCATGCTGGGTGAAAGTACTGAAGAAAATCAAAGTTGCTGATGAAAATCAAAGATTAGAGTCTTTAGTAGGGATGATACCTCAGGGTAAATAAGGCAAGCACACTCACAACTTTACCAGTAACATGCACCACGTCAAACAGAAATTATTGAAGATGTCAAAGATTTCATTTTAATTAGTTCCACAATCAATGTCCATGAAAGCAACAGTCAGGAAATTAAACGTCACCTTTCAAGGAGTAAATCTGCTACAAGAGACCTATTTAAACATTAGAGAGCAAAGAAGTTGGTTTTGAGACTAAGATTGTGCCTCGCCCAATCTATGATTTTTTTAGTCATCTCATATGCATGCTAATGCTGGACATGGAGTAAGGAAGACTGAGGAAAATTGATGTCTTCGAATTATGGACTTGGTAAAGAAGGTTGGATATGCCATGGACTGATGGAGAAATAGCTGTCTTGAAGAAGTACAACTAAACTTTGGTAATATTATGAAGGAAGATAAGTTCCTTAAGAAGGAACAGGTAAAGTAAATGGTTCAGCAAAGATGAAAAAGACCCTCTAAGATATGAATTGAACAGTGGCTCCAACAATGGACCCAAATATACCAGTGACTGTAAAGACAGCGTGAGGATGGGCAGTGTTTTGTGCTGTAGTACACAGGCTTCTTGGAAACAGAATTGACCCAAGGGTGCATAGCAACAACAAAGACACAATGAAGAAGGGCTATTTATTTCAATCAAATTACTTATGTTCACATATTTTTTAGAGAATTTTTAAATAAAAAATGAACAATCTGTATGACATGAACTCTTAGAGGATGAAATCTGCTAGTAAATGATATTAAAATAAAAGCACACACCAGCAAGTGTACCGCTAGAGAATTAGATGTTCTGATAGCATAGAAAGGAGTTCTGATTTTACGTTCACATGCACACATGCACAGTTTTTCATTTTGTATTGTTTTCCCAGATACCTTGGTCAAATAAATTAAACATGCAATCTTCACTTCTGAGGCAAACACTATTACACAAATTTGGGAATGGAGGTGAACTCATTTTATAGCCTCCTAAGTGGAAAATACTTATACAAATCCATATAAGTAAAACATTTTAAAAGGAATTCTGAAAAATTATAACTCTCCAAAATGGGTGTTTTGGGTTTAAGAATCAGGGGCTCTTACTCTCTTCTCCATTAGCATTGAGGAGAAAAAGTTTAGGCTACTGAAGTAAAAAAAAAAAGTGCACATCATCTCTGTCCTTTACAGAGTGATCATCTGAGCCTGCCATTATCTTGGTTATGCACATGAAATATAAATGGCATTTCTATTGTAGAAGTGGCTGGTTCTTGCTTATCTGTCATTAAGTTCTCTGTGGTAAACCTGCAGATGCTGAACAGGAATCTTAGACCATATAAATCAGAAATCCTGACCTGAATTTGTCATCTACTTCCCAGTCTGGTTTCTTCAAATGCTGATCTTTCAACTCCTGTGGGCCCCTTAGTTCCCACCCCCTGGCAGCTGACCTGCTTTCCCCCGAGATTGTTTCCGTCAACTCATCACAGATTCCCCTGCTCACTGAAGGGCTTTCTTTTGTTGTACAAATATTCCTCCCATGGCTCTGAATTAACAGTTGAGAAGATGGTAGTCTAAAGTTCTCAAGCCAACAGATGCACAAATCATTTAGTAATTATTGTTCATAATCTGTCCTCCTAAACTAAAGGTTCCGATCAAAATGATAGACAATTACTTCACAATGGGATGAGATGTGGAGGAGCAACTGCAGGGGTTCCTGCCCTATGTCTGGGGTTAAAAAATCTCAAGGAGTAACGATTTTATTAATTATGGCAGACTTCTATTTTTTTCAAGAAATTATTTTGTGTACTGAATAGAAAATAAATGTTTCTATTGATGTAGTGCCTTCCACAGTGTCTGTAAAATTTTAGAAATATTGTTCACACTCTAAAAGAAGAATAAACAGTAGAGAGTGGAAAAGAAGGAAAAGGAGTTAGAAATGATGATGAAACTTAGAGGGAAAGCAGCCTAGCTATGACTTGACATAAGCCATGTTGGATAATTGGCAAATAATAAGCAATTTTGATAAGTAAACATCCAGATAGATAGATAGATAGATGATGATGAAGACAGAAAGGTATAGGTGCTAGATAGATGATAGATGATAGATAGATAGTAGGTATAGATATGTTGCTGCTGGAGCATGATCTAACATGCTGGGGGTTGGGTTTTTTTTTAATTTTTAAAAAAAAATTTTCCAGCATGCTGTTTGATCACAGATATGTATTAGCAAATATGTAAAATAAGGTAAAATGAAGCCAAAACAAACAGAGGTATAATCTACTTCAAGAAGGCTGGGACAATATTTTATTCCCCCCAATGGTCACAGCAAAAGAAATGCTTTAGTAGCATCATCCAGGCTTTCACCAGAGTCAAGCAAAGATCCTCCATTAGCTCTAGAATTTGTCTCATTCTGCAGCACCTGGACAATCTTAGTAGTTAGTCACATGATCCAAGGGTCACTTGTTTTCAACAATCCAAAATGTTTTTCTTCAATATCTTTGCTTTTACTTGCTGTCAAGTCATCTCCAATTCACGGTGTTCCCATATACACGAGGACAAAACACTGACTAGTGCCGTGCTGCCTTCTTATCCTTGTGTGTGTAATTATGAGCAAGTGTGTGTTTGGGGTGGCTTTTATCATGTAGAATTATCTTCCAGCATCATATTGGACAATATTCTGTTGTGCTCTGTATCATTTTTATAGATTACATACTAGAAGTAAATCAGTAACCCTTTTTTCGCAGTTCATCTTAATCTGGGTGCTTAGTCTGGTCTGCCCTCCATGGACTGTCTTCCTGTATTTGAAATAACAATGGCATACCTCTATTACACTTGCTGCGACATGTCTTGTTCTCAAAAAACAAAACATAACAAAAAAACAACTCCGTATCTACATATATCAAGCAAAAAGCATTATTTCTTTAGAAAGGCTCCTGGTATCTTCAATTGCCTCATACGCATATGAAAGCTGGAAAATGAATAAGAAACATATTCATTTGAATTATGATGCTGACACAAATATTTAATATACCAAGACCTTCCAGAAGAATTGATATATCCAGGGGTAAGTAAAGATGAAGGCTCATTTTATGAAAGAGGAACCAGTCTCCCTGGAGTGGACAATCTGATTGGTAATGTGAAATAGACGGTCAGTGAAATAGAAGAACTTAATGTGATAGATTGGCACTTTGGCAACAACAATGGGCTCAAACGTAGGAAAGATTGTGTCAATAGTGCAGACAAGGGCCAGGTTTTGTTCCGTTGTACATGGGGCACTGTATATAGACCTCTGTAAATTGCAGTTGACTTGAAAGAACATAATAAAACCAACTCGAACCTGGATGATATTTAAAGGTTTTAAAGTCAGCGTTTTGGAGAGGATGGAAAACACATTCCTGCCTTGTCATTCTATTGCAGCGAGGAAGCCTGGTAGCCTAGTGGATTACAACTTGGACTGATAACTGCAAGGCCAGCAGTTTGAAACCACCAGCCACGCAGTGGTTAATGGGAAGGTTTTCTAATCCCATAAAATAATTCAGAAATCAAGGGGATGTTCTGCTCTCTCCTGGAGTGTCATAATGCTGTGGAATTGAATTGATAGCTATGAATTTGGTTTTGGTTAGATGGGGTAGAGCCCTCTTGGCACTATGGAGTTGGATGTTGGGCTGCTAATCATAAGGTCAATAGTTCAATCCCAACAATGGTATCCCTCATTGTGAATCTGAAGCTTTATGCAGGAGCCCAGGTTTTGACATTTCCTCTTCATTCTCCTAAACATGCCCCAGTGTTGTATTCCTCTTAATACATATCAGCTCTTGATACCCAATGGTAGGACACCAATTATAATTTTAACAAGGACTCTCTAAAGACAAACCAAAATAACTAATTGTTCAATTGAATCAGTTAAAGCACTGAGACAAGTCATTTGAGAACATTTAAAAAATTAGAATATGATGCAAAAGGGAAGGAGGGCTTTCCATTGCCACTTCAGTGATTGAAAGAAGTCAGACAACTCCTTTTACAACTTTCATCTCCTGGGGTTCTGGAAAAATGCTGGAAGTCAACAAAGTGATGACTTAAAAAGTTAGTCCATCATTGAAAGTGTCAAATATGGAAGAGGGCAGTAAACAAGTCTTATAATATGTAATATGGAATGATCAATAGAAATACTTTTCATCTAGCTAGATACTTTTATATTTAGGGAATAGCATTGCTGGAAATAATCAACTAAATAACCAAACTAACTGTCCTGGTGAGTCTTATTTACCTATTATTTTAGTTTACTCAGAGTAGAACAAGCCCTGTGGGTTTCCCAGACTATAACTTCTTAACTATAGTAGAAAGTGTCGTCTTTTTCTCATGTAGCAGCTGGTGGTCTTAAACTGCCGATCTTTTGGTTGACCACCAACCAATAAGCAATACGCTATGAGGGCTACTTAAAATACCTCACAGAGGGTTAATATGGAATAATATTTGCAATGGAAACATGGTTTTTAAGCAAAAAATTGGAGGGAGGCAACTTTCATGCTCACCATTATCCATTCAGAAATTATGTCTGATTCTTAGAGCTTTTCCTACCAATGAACTCAACACCCGGTATCAATTAGAAAGAGTTTAGTTATAACCCAAAACAGATTTCTTCCTTTTTGTTTTATAATGACATGACTGGTAGAAACTATACTAAATCACCATAATTTAGGAAAATTTGTGACTATAAGTTTTTGCTTAAAATCACTACCACAGAGGGAGGGGCCCACAAGTCCCTGAAGCTAGTGTTTTACTGTCCCAGCTATACCCGGTGCTGGTGAAGACACCTTATAGGCCGGGGCTTCGGTCTCTGACCTCCGGCCTCAGGAATGACTGGACCTGGCAGAAGGGAGGACGGTTCCTTGGATCTCTCCCAAAGTATTGAAGATGAGCCCCTTTTGGATGCCCACCTTCTTCCACATGACTCATTACATGCTCATTGTCGAACTAGATTCCATCCACTTCCTACAGTGTTCATAGGAACTCTCTTGTTAATGCATTGTTTGTCATTTTAGCATTTTTAACAGGAGTGTTTTGTTCTTACTCTTATCCACATGAGAATAAGTGTCCAGGAAACTATACCGACCAATTGAAAGTTCAGTCACAATCCTTGGAAAAGTGGTTCTGTGGATTCTGCAGATACTTCTATAGCGCTCCATGCAGTATCACCACAGCAAAATCAGAAACCGAGGCTAACACATGATCTACCACTCCACAAGGCATCTTAAGAGACTGGTACTAATGGTGCACTCTGCAGGCAACACAGCATTTCTTCCAGTAGGGTGAAATTAGTTGATCTCCCACCGTCTTTGCATTTGTTGCCATTACTGACTCCCTTATTATTAGCTACTTTTCCCATCAGAGTCACTGAGGTTCTTCCTCTTTTTCATTTTCCAAAGGATACGTCTCTCTCCAGGATCTGTTCCCATTTGATCACACCAAAAAGACATAAGACAAAGGGTTTTATTGACTCTAGTCTTTAAAGAAGTAGATTCCCAGACATTTTTGCTGTGAGCTCAATGGGTAGCCTTTGCTTCATTTCTTTCTGTATAAATCAGTGTATTGGGGGCTAATACAACTCTTATCATGATCAACCCATATATCAATTTCCTACATACCACATTTGCACATTTGTTGCCCTCATCATTCTCAAAAGATCCTCCTTCTACCTAGGGTCCCAGTACCAACTCCCCATATTTCCCCTCCTTCGTGAACCCTTAACATGAACCCTTCACAATTTACAAATTGTCATTATTTCATCCTCACACACTGTCCGTCCCTACACCCACTTCCCCATTGTCTGTACCCCAGAGAGGAGGTCATATATAGATCCCACAGAGAGGAGGTCACATATAGATCCCACAATAGATTCCCCCTTTCTACTCCACTCTCCCCCGCCCTCCTTGCATCACCACTCTCACTCATATTCCTGAAAGGATCATCCACCACTCTCACCCCTGGTCCTGAAAGGATCATCTGTCTTGAATTATCCCTCATTCCGGCTCCAAATCCCCTGGTCTCGCTGGATTTGTAAGGTAGCATTGGGATCATGATAGTGGGTGGGAGGAAGCATTTAAGAACTAGAGGAAAGTTGTATATTTCATTGTTGCTACCCTGTACCTTAAATAGCTTGTCTCATTCCTACAACCCCTTTGCTTCTAAGAAAGGTTCTGTCTGCACTTTTCACAAGCAAATTGATTTGCTCTTTTGGTAGTTCATTGAACATTTAACAGTCTTTACCGGCACTATTTTTCAAATGCATAGATTCATCTGTCTTCCTTATTGAATGTGCACTTTCACATGCAGATAAGACTATTGAATATACTGTGATTTGGGTTAGCTATACTTTAGTCCTTTAAATAGCATCCTTGTTTTTCAACATTTCAAATAGATCTTATACAGATTTACCCAATGCAATGTGCCCTTTGGTATCTTGACTGCTGCTTCCATGAGCATTGATTGTGAATGCAATAAGACAAAATCCTTGACAACTTCAATATCTACTGTTAAACATGTTACCTGCTGGTTGTGAGAAATTTGGTTTTATTCTGAGAGTTTCTGAGCTTTACCCTGGAAAAATACTGCCCTCTTCATCATATAAAATTGAGGGTTGTTAGGGTAGCACACGTCTGTTGTATCTATTTCAGATGGCTGGAAGGTATGAGAGGCCTCACTCTCAGGGGGTCAGCCAGTCTTTATCAGACCAGTAAATCTGTTATTTTGATGGCGACAATCAGATTTTTCTCAGAAATTGAATCCATAAACATATTGTTATACATACACACAACAGTAGAACCTAATGACAAAAAGCATTGCTTAATTAGCAAAGCACATCACAACATAATTAAACCTCGAGGATATTTTGCAGAATGAATAAATAAGTCCCCAAAAGATGAAAATTATATTAAACCACTATTATGTAAAGGGAGGAAAACATTTGCTCAGGTAATGAAACATTCTTAATGGTTCTAGGGATGGTATAGGGAGTAGGATGAAACCACCAGCTGAACAAAAGACATATGTTCATTCACTTGATGGGAAACACACATATATTGTGAGTGAAGTCAATACAGCATAGCCAAGATAAAATATATGCAGAGAGCTATGCAAGAATAATGGGTGACACAGTAAATTCTATAACATCTCAATACAGTAAAATCTATAAAATCCTATAAACAATAACATATAAAACACAATATTTTATGAATGAACAAAATAAACTTCTTTCCAGAGCTATGTATTTAGTTTTTTTAACAAAACTATCTTATCAACTTCAAAGTACTCACAATTACAATTACAATTAATACATTTGTCAAATCTTGAAAACATTTTCCAAACTCATCTATTTGGATGGCTGAGAGCATCTCCCTCGTTTTTGTGGAGGGTTTCTTCACCTCTTCTATGTTCTCAAAGCATTGTCCCTTCATGTCCCTCTTCATTCACAGAAACAAAAAGAAGTCACACATAATGAGATCAGGTGGGTAAGGTGTGTGAGGCAAGAAAAGCGGACCTTTTTTTTTTGCAAAAACAAAAAACTCTGGTGCACTGATATGGCTGCACAAGCAGATGGTGACAAAATCAATCCCTGCCTGCCACAAATGAGGCATTTTTAAAATTCACACTCTGTTATGCAATCTTTTCAGAACCTCTAATTAGAAAGCTTGATTAACAGTCTGATCTGGTGGAACAAGCTCCAAATGCACCATTAGTTGACATTTTCGTCTATTTGAGAAATTGAAGGAAGTCCAGAATGAGCTTTGTCCTCAATTGACATTTCACTGTCCTTTACATGAGAAGACCACTCATAAACTTGCGTTTTTTTCCCATAGTGCTGTCTTTGTAAGCTGTGTTCAGCATCCCAACAGTTTCTGTGGCTTTTTCCTGGACAGGAAACAAAATTTCACAGCCACACACTATTCAATTGGTCATTACACAAACAAACACACACAAAAATTAAAGGTTTAGCAAAACTATGTTCCCCCCCCCCCCAAAAAAAAAAGTCATTGTGGCCAGAAAGAACTTTCGCAGGTGGCACCACTGGGTGCACTAACTCAGAACAAGTTGCTACATGTTCACCCGACAGGGAAAATGTGTACTACAAAAGTTCTGCCCAGAGCAATTCTGTTTGTGGGCAGATACCCACTTGTATGCTCAGTAGATGTGGAAGGTCACACTCTGGCATACATTGTTGTTTGAGTGTCACTGGCTCCGTTTCAACCCATGAGTGACCTTATTCACAACAGAACTAAATACTGTCTGTCCCTGTGCCACCTTCACAATTGTTTTAGGCGTGTCCCTGTTATTGCAGTCACGATGTCAATTCATCTCCTTGATAGTCTTCCTCTACTTCTCTGCCTCTCTATTTTAATCAATATTTTGTCCATCTCCAGAAGCCAGTCTTTCCTAACAACATGTCCAAAATATGGAAGATGAAATCTCACCATCTTGGCCTTGAAAGATCTCCTTGTCTTTCTTCTTCCAACACAGATCAGTTTATCGTTTTAGTAGTTCTATTAATATGTACCATCATCAACATGCTTCTCTACCACAATACAAGTGTATGGATTCCCCTTTGGTCTATTTCACTCAATATCTAACTTTCATATGCACATTAGACTATTTAAAATACCAAGGCTTCAGTCAAGCATACCTTAGTCCTCAATGTAACGTTCTTGCTTTTCAACACTACAAAGGAGTTTTGTCCAGTGGTTTTACCCAAGACAATGGGTTATTCATTCTTAGTCATTGACTATTTGATGAAAGGGTATTGAAGAAAGGTAGTTACATAAGACTGAAGCATAAACATAAGTAAAGCTTTTACTATGAACCAAAATTAATGCTTGAAATTATTTTCAACACATAAAAATTTCTACAATGGCATCCCCTATAACCTGTTTTTAGATTAATAAATGATGTTGACAATTCTGTCTCATTTTGAATTTTTTTCCTTTTTATTGTTGATGGGCGAAGACTAAAAGGGGTTAGGAAATTATTCCTTGCTGACATGGAAAGATAAGACACTACAGTACTTGGTGTCTTTTCTCTATTTAAAGCATGCTATTAAGTATCATTTAACTTGGATTTGTCAAGCGATAAAACAATTGATACATTTATACTTTGGAAAGGATTGTCACTTTAAAAAGTTTCTTACTCAAAGCTTTCTGCATGAACTAAATTACACCAATTTTCATTGTTCAGTATGTGAAGGCATAACATTATAATATTAAATATAATCTTGAGTATAAGAAAGTGACTATATAGTGCTAAGAATGAGTAATTTATCATGAATCTTAAAGAAAAATAAGGATCCGTTTGGTTCTAATCTTTATAATTATGAACAGTCTTGTGTTCTCTATAAATATTTAAAATCACAGTTTTTCTACTTTTATGAAAATCAGTTGGGTTTTTCTGCATAATGCGTTTTAAGGTAAATACCTATGGTAACGTACCTTAAAATTGGCATGCCCTATTTCTGCTACAACCCTCTCCCTGACAATCATCACTAACAAGGATTCAGACTTGATGTTAAAAGGTTTATTCAAAACAAAAAGAACAACAAGCAGATGCCATTTAGTAGGTACTGAATCTTGATAACCCTGTGGATGCCGTAACAGGACTCTGCTTTCTAGATACTGAGCAGAAGTAGATCTACACCAGGGCTTTTCTCTGGTATGTCACTTGGATATATCCAACCTCCAAATTTCCAAATCACAGGAAAGAACATTAACTTTTTACACTCACTTGTAATTTTTTGAATAGTACTACCTTGGATTTTAATTTCATTATCTGTAATGAATAATAAAGATCTTATAATAAGATTTCATGAGAAATAAGTGAAATGACATGCATATGCAAACAATTTGCATCTTCTTGGATGCAGAAATCATGCTTTAAGGTTTATTCAATCTCTGGTAATATATGTGATACTCATTGACATATTGAACATACTCAATTTAAATATGAAAATAGATCTTATATATAGTATACATTATTTTTATTGGAGGCTCTTACAGCTCTTATAACAATTCATGTATCAATTAAAATAGATTCAATATTAACATTATGCAAGAAACCTTCGCTTTGTAAGTAATTGGTGGAATAAGCGAAAGCGCATCTTTCTTACAAAGTTATCATAATTTTACATAGTCCCAAGGAGCACAAATTGAAGCAAGTGCTTCTAAACTTCTTTTCTGAAAAAATTTGAGGCAATTAATACCTTGGTTGAAAATATGTCTTTGGAAAGAAAATATCTTAGGGGCATATGCTGCACCATGATTGATTATCGAGAGAATTGAATTGGATTCATACCAACAAATGAAGCCTCCTTGGAGAAAGATTTACCATATTTTTTTTCTCTTTTCCTTAGTTTTTATATAAAAAGAAGGGATGCAATGGCTAAAGAATCATGGTCCTCTCGACGTTATGCTAGAAGGATGAGTTACAAATTTGGGAGTGAATAAAATCAGTCCCTCAATCTTAGAAAATAATATTTAAAAAAACCTATCATTTATTTGTAAGGTAAAAGCTGTTGATGGGATACATAAAACATTTTGACAGATTTAATTCTTTAAAAAGCTCCGAATGCCTTTTATGGAAATATCCAAGTTGTTCGTATATACAGAGATGTTAGTCTTTCTAAATTGTAGTCATTTATATTTCAGACAAGTATATATCAGACAAAAAAAGAACTCTGGCAAAGTTATAGGAAAACATATGAGCTTGGAGATCTGATAAATTCACAATAGAGATGGGTAATAGAAAAGTATAAATACACCATATGCTGATAATGAGTAAGAATGTGGGAAGAATTTCTAAAATATTACATTATTGAACTTGCTGGTAGCTTACAGAGCTAGTTAGCTTTCCATTTGACATTTCCACACAGGATTGATTGATGTCATTATTTACATTCATCAAAATGCACCAACAATTTTTTTTTACTGGTGTATAGTTTCCATGTCCCCTTCCCTTCCCATCTTTGTTACCCCAATCCATAGTCTTTTCAGTGGACTCAAATGCACATGAAAGCTGGAGCATAAAAAACTTACTAACAACCTGGGTAAGC
Source organism: Nesogale talazaci (assembly GCA_004026705.1). NCBI lineage: Eukaryota > Metazoa > Chordata > Mammalia > Afrosoricida > Tenrecidae > Nesogale > Nesogale talazaci. Next base: position 26,283 of record PVJH01028443.1, read on the forward strand.
AGAGAACACAACCTTGCTTATTGAAACTCAGAAGAACCTGAAGCTTGTCTGATGAAATGAAGACT